>OVAN01005521.1:0-23316 GCA_900406275.1 Anastatica hierochuntica | reverse complement strand
CGACCAAAAAGGCCATAGCAAAAGTTTTTTCACATCAGAAAATCATGTCAATCGATTTTTTCCGTTTGATCGCAATTTCGTCACAAAACTTACTAAGAAATTGCGACGAAACTACAATAAGTCGCTACACAATAGCAAATTCGTCGCAAATTTGCGACTAAAACCTGTTCGTCGCAATATCTACCTAATTTTCCGTTGTAATCGCAAGTTCGTCGCAAAATTTGCGACGAACGTGCGACGAAACAACAGTCATTCGCTAAAGTGTAGCAATTCCCTCGCAAATTTGCGACTGAAGACTTTTTCAAGCAATTTCGTCGCATATTTGCGACGACGTTGCTACCACTTACCTTTATTCGCAAATTTGCGACGGATTTGCGACCAAGTATTTTTCCATAGCGATTCGTTCGCAATGTCGTCGCAAATTTGCGACCACAAAAATTCCTCGCAATTTTCCGTCGCAAATTCGCATGTTTTCAAGGAAGTACAACTGAAGCAAATTCACGCTAAAATACTAAAAACTGGGTTGATGCAAGATTTATATGCTTTGATAGAGTTTCTTAATTCTTTCCTTCGGTGTTTTCTCTAGATTCTCTTCTTATGCCCATGATGTTTTTGAAGGTTTAGATCGACAAAATACTTTCATGTGGACCCCTGATCAGAGGGTTCTCTGTCTCTTTTAAATTTAGGGGAAATTATCGAAGAGAGATAGAGGAGAAACGAAAATTAATGTGGATTTTTTTGTCTTTGATTTGTAAAATCAACAAAAACTTTGAGAATTATTTGCAAAAATGAAATATGGAAAATATATTTGTTCAATTTCAAAAGATGGGGAATTTAATGGTCATTTTCCCCCTAGCCACCCTTAGGGGTTATAAACTTTAGTTTCCTTAAGAGTAAATTTTTAGTATCTTCCTTGTTATAAACATAACACGCTATTCGATCAAGAAAAAAACATAACACACTTATTCACATACCCGAAATTTTAACTTCCTCCTTTAATATTTCTAACACTTTCTTTTTCCTTTTCCCAATCACTATTTCTAGATGTTTATTGTTTGTACTTTTTTAATTAATTTAACATTTGGAACGAGAATACAAAAATAAATATATTTCGGCCATACAAACTACAATTTCGTTCGATTTACTAATTTACTCATTAGAATGGTACATGTGTATCTACCTGATTATATACGCGCTCAAATTTTGGCAAGAAACAAGAAGACAATAAACATCACTCCATGTATATAAAGCTACTTTTGTTATAATATTATTATCATTTTATCATATAGATAAGTGTAATTAAAGATGAAAATTTATACCTGTGGAATTTTGGGATACTAATATTATAGTACGGAGGAGAGAATAATTGAAAGTAAGAAGAACATATGTTATTGATGCGTTCATAAATGAAGAAGAGTACATCATTTTATAGATGAAATTTTCGACAATACGAACTATTTATAATAAATTGATTTGACAGATATGGGATCCACCCATTTGTTATGTCTTTTCAAAACACTCCCCCTTGGAGACCAACTTCACCTTCATCGTTCGTAATTTATTTTATGTTGTCTCGTTAAAAATCTTTATGGGAAAATCCCATGGAAAAAACCACAGTAAAGCAACAAAAGTACAACCATGCAAACTCCATATTAAATGAGTAGGAGATCATTTATAGGTTTCGTTGAAAACGCATCCCAATGTTATGTACATGCTTTTTGAATACGACAGTGGGTAATGACTTTGTGAAGAGATCTCCTGTGTTGTCACATGAGTGGACATATCTTATTTCAATTTCTTTGTTCTTCACAAGTTCTTGAGTGTATCAGAAGAATTTCAGAGGTATATGTTTAGTTCTGTCACTTTTGATATATGCTTCCTTCGTCTGGGCGACGCATGCAGCATTGTCTTCTTATAAGGTAGTCGGCTCCGTATTTTCGAGAATTCCACTACTGGATTAGATGCGTTTGCTTATTGATCTTAACCACACACTCTCTACTTGCTTCATGAAGTGCGATGATTTCAGCATGATTTGAAGAAGTAGCCACAAGTGTCTACTTTTGAGAACGCTAAGATATAACAGTGCCTCCAACCGTAAAAACATATCCTGTTTGTGAACGAGCTTTATGCGGATCTGACAGATATCCTGCATATGCAAAACCAACCATTCGATCCTTTGAATTTCTAGGATAAAGCAAACACAAAACCAGAAGTTCCCTGGAGGTAACGAAAGACATGTTTAACCCCGTTCCAATGTCTTCGCGTAGGAGAGAAATTGAATCTTACCAAGAGGTTAACAACAAATGATATATCAGGTCGTGTACAGTTGGTAAGGTACATAAGAGCTTCAATTGCACTTAAATATGGTACTTCAGAACCAAGTATTTCTTCATTTTCTTCATGTGGTCGGAAAGGGTCATTTTCAACATCAAGTGATCTGACGACCATAAGAGTGCTAAGTGGAGTTGCTTTATCCATGTTGAATTGTTTCAACACCCTTTTTGTATATGTAGATTGGTGTACGAATATGCCCTTTTGAGAATGCTCTATTTGTAGACCAAGACAATACTTTGTCTGTCCGAGATCTTTCATCTCAAATTCTCCTTTTAAGTAATCAGTTGCCTTTTGTATTTCTCCTTGGGTTCCGATAATATTCTGATCATCAACATACACTGCAATAATCACAAATCCTGACGTTGTTTTCTTGATAAAAACACATGGGCGTATGGGATTGTTCACGTATCCTTCTTTTATTAGATGCTCACTGAGAAAATTTTACCGCATTCGTCCAGACTGTTTTAATCCATACAATGATCTTTGTAACTTTATTGCACATAGCTCTTTAAGTTTGGATTTTAATGCTTCTGGCATTTTAAATCCATCAGGAATTCTCATATAGATATCGATATCTAATGACCCATACAAATATGTTGTGACCATGTCCATGAGACGCATCTCTAGATTTTCATTAACAGTTAGACTCACCAGGAATCTAAATGTGATTGTATCCATGACAGATGAATATGTTTCATCGTAATCGATTCCCGGTCGCTGAGAAAAACCTTGACCTACGAGACGAGCCTTGTATCTCATAATCTCTTTTTTCTCATTTCGTTTTCGAACAAAAACCTATTTGTATCCAACCAGTCTCACAGTTTTAGGTGTGAGTACTGTGGGTCCGAATAAATTTCGTTTATTAAGTGAATCAAGTTCAACTTGTATCGCATCTTTTCATTTACCCACTCATGTCTCTTTTGACATTCAGACACAGATTTCGGCTCTGGGTCTTCGTTTTCTTTATCTATTTCCTTTGACAAAAGGTAAGAGAAAGCTTCATCCACATCAATCGTTTTATTTCGTTTCCATATCTTTCTATTGTGGATGTAATTTCTAGAAATCTCATGATTTTCTTCAGGCTCATGATTTTCAGCATTGTCGCTAGGCCCTTTGTTTGTTTCTTCCAAAATATTTTCTGCTATTTTGGAGGTATCATGCTTTTCAACTTCTTTTCTTTTTCTAGGATTTCTATCCTTAGAACCAATAGGTCTTCCACGCTTCAAGCGTAATTTGGACTCACGTGTATCATCTGCTCTTTCACATCCTTGCAGTATTTCAATACGAGCAGGACATTTGCAGCTGATATATATGATTTAGTTACCGTCTTAGTATCTGCAAATGCATCAGGTAGTTGATTTTCTATACTCTGCAAATGTATGATTCGTCGAACTTCTAGTTCTGATTGTTTTGTAGGGAGATCAAGGTGTAAAAGAGATGGTACATTCTATTTGATCTCTTTACCTATGTGTTTATTTTTTCCCCTAGAATTGGGAATTCTTTCTCATCAAAATGACAATCGGTGAATCGTGCCGTAAAAACATCACCAGTTTGTGGTTCAAGGTATCTTATGATTGATGGAGAATCACAACCAATGTATATTCCCAACCTTCTTTGTGGTCCCATCTTTGTACTTTGTGGGGGTGCTATAGGTATGTACACCGCACAACCAAAAATTCTTAGATGAGAAATGTTTGGTTCTTGACCAAAGACCAATTGTAATGGAGAATATTTATAATATGCACTTGGTATTACTCGAATAAGTATTTCTGCATGTAGAATGACATGTCTCCATACAGAGATTGGAAGTTTTGATCTCATGATTAAAGGCCTTGCGATCATTTGCAATCGTTTAATTAATGATTCAGCCAAATTGTTTTGTGTATGGATATGGTCTACATGATGTTCGACATCGATTCCCGTTACCATACAATAATCATTAAATGCCTGGGATGTAAATTCAACAGCGTTTTCTAGTCTAACTCTCTTTGATTGGATAATCAGGGAATTGAACTCTTAACTTGATTATCTGAGTTAGAAATCTCGCAAATGCCATATTTCGAGATGATTATAGACAAACATGTGACCATCTACTTGACGCATTAATCATTACAATAAAATAGTAAAATGGTCCATATGGTGGTTGTATAAGTCCACATATGCCGCCTTGAATTCGTTCAAGGAACTTCGACAATTCTTTGTCAATATTTGTTGGTGGTGATCTGGTAATCAATTTTTCTAGAGAGTATGCAACACATATCATTTTATTTCTCTGCGCAATCTCCTGGATTTTTAGTGAATGACCATGTGAGTTCTCTATTATTTTTCGCATCATAGTGGTGCCAGGGTGACCAAGACGATCATGCCATATTGTGAAATCTTCAAGATTTCTTTTTATCACGAGATGCGACTCTATTGTATCTATATATGTCTGATGCAAACCTGAAGGAAGTTCAGGAAGTTTTTCTAGTATATGTCTTTTGCCCGATCTGTTGAAAGTTATATACATATACTTTTTACCATCCTCAGTTGCGGATTGAGTATCAGATCCTTCAAGGTATATGTCTTTGAAGCTTAGTAAATTTCTTTTAGAATTTGGGGAGTATAGGGCATTGTTTATGGAAAATTGTGTTCCATTAGGCATCACAATTTTGGTGATGCCACTTCCTACAATAAGATCTGTCGGACTTGATATTGTATTGACAAAACCTTTTGACGGTTTTATGTTAGAAAAATATTTTCTATGTTTCAAAATAGTGTCCGTTGTTCCATTATATGGTATACATATATCTCTAGTATTTTTCTTGAATGTCACTCCGCTTGTTTTGTTATCCATTTCTAAAGAAAGAAACAATTTTAGTTAATAAAAGGGAGACAAATTTTATTCATTAAGCAAATATCACACAATTATTATACAAGATAATTGTACATGATAATTATACATTACAATTATACATAATAGGTAATATAGACATTATTTCAAATAGTTCACGTAGGCAATCATTACTTATGATACAATCTTAAGAAATTAAGGAGTCACACGATAGACATTTCAATTTCCTGCAAGGACGGCCTCATCGAAATCATTGGCAAAGTTAGAAGCATCTAGATGTGTTGTATCCTCAGAATGCTCCGCAAGGTTTACTTCTTTTCCTTTGCCCTTGACGGGTTCTTTGTACAGAGCACAAAGATGCGCAAGAGTACGACATACACGAGACCAATGTCTCTTTGTACCACAACTGAAGCAGTTATCTTCACGCTTTTGGGAGGTATTTTCTAGGGCTTCTTTCACCTTTAAAAATTGTTCAGATCGAGTCCACTTGTTACCAGTGCCGTTCCTGAGTTTTATGAGGCAGGAAGCGAAAGAAAAAAAATGGCTGCTTTAAAAAATTTTCTAGAAAAATCTAAGATAAAAGAAAAGCAAACAAAATAAAATTCAGAATTTTTTATCTAGAAAGAAAAAATAAGACAAATGTCTCAGCAATATGTACCACTATACCAAAGAGGACTTTATGAAAAATTCGCCGAAATGTTTATAATATTGTTATTGGCCGAAAGTTGATGCTTATTCAGCTTCCTTTTAAAGCTGGAACTGCTTGTTACGTGAAGCATAGTTTCTTCCACGTCCGTGACCACGTCCTTGACCACGACCTTGAAATGCCTTGTTTTCTTTAACCGAGTCTTTGATATCTAAAGCATTTGCTTCAGGAAATGCTTTAGAATCAGTAAGTCGAGTCATGTGATTCTTGATGAGGAGCTCGTTATTCTTCATCGCTATTAAAAGCACAACAATAAAATCCGAAAATTTGGTGTACCCATGCAACATGTATTGTTATTACATGGTAACGTGATTTTTGTGGAAGGTGGAATATGTTTTTTCAAGCATTTGAGATTCTGCAATTGTTTCACCACAATATCCCAATTTTGCTACAACGCCCAACACGGCGGAATTGTAATTCATTACTTTGTCAAAGTTCTGAAATCTCAGGCTTTGCCAATCATCCCGAGCAAGTGGAAGCGTTATATCTTTCTGGTGACCAAAACTATCCTTCAGGGACTTCCAGAGTTCTTTGGGATATGTCATGTGCGCATAATCATAGATAATATTTTCATGTAGGTGTATTCTAAGGAAGATTACCGATTTCGCCTTATCTTGGTCACTCGAAGTGTTTGTTTATTTAATGGTTTCTGATAACCCTAAAGATACCAAATGCAGTCCGACATCGGTAGTCCAAGATATATAGTTAGCACTAGTGATATCCGGAGCTGTGAACTGGAGTTTTTCAATGTAATTAACAATAGTAAATTTATTAATAAAGTAAAATTTTAACAATGATTATTTCTTAAAATATGTGAGGTGCTGGAATAAATAACGAAACTACAAAAAATTCAACTGCATATAATATTAAAATAAAACCATTACTTTCTTCTCAGGAGAAAATTCTCCTACAAATAAACCGTAAAAAGCAACAAGTATAAAACCCATTACAAAAGCTAAAAACATGTTAAACATTTTTAAAGAAAAGATGCAAAATTTTGGAGAGAATTTAAGATGTTTATGTGAAATGGTGAGTGAAAAAATGAATGAAATGTGAATGAATTTGTAGATTAAGAGAACACTATTTATTAGCCGAAAACTAGCCGTTGGAAAACAAAAAACTTGAAAATTTTGTTTATAGCCGTTGGAGATAAGTAGATAAGATAAGAATTACTCTAGAAATATTATTATGCAATTAAAGATAATTTATCACTTAAACATAATTAATTATATAGATGAAAAATCCTCATTTTATAATAATTATGATATAAACGCAAGTTAAAGATAAATATTTTAGAACATTAAACGAGTTAAATACGGTGACCAAAATCATCCATTAAAGTAGTAGAATAAATTAATTATGGTGACCAAATCATCCATTAAAATAGTAAAATAAGATAAATTATGGTGATTAAAGTCATCTATTAGAACAGTAAAATAAAATAAATTCTAGTGACTAAAGTTATCCAATAAAATTGCGGGTAGCTAAAGTATGGTGACAAT
Source organism: Anastatica hierochuntica (assembly GCA_900406275.1). NCBI lineage: Eukaryota > Viridiplantae > Streptophyta > Magnoliopsida > Brassicales > Brassicaceae > Anastatica > Anastatica hierochuntica. The sequence goes on along the minus strand of OVAN01005521.1, from coordinate 15,941 downwards.
CATCCATCATAAAAATAACGAAAAAAATTAAGACGGTACAACCGTCCGAAATGGTGAATAAAACAATCACTCTAAGATAACAAATTAAAATGGAGGTAAAAAACCTCACTTTGATAAATTAATTTATTTAGTCATAACCTTATAGTAGAGTAATTGTGTTGATAACGTATTATAATATTATTATCATTTTATCATATAGATAAATGTAACTAAAGATGAAAATTTATAGCCGTGAAATTTTGAGATAATATTATAATGGAACGGAGGAGAAGAGAATAATTGAAAGTAAGAAGAACGTATGTTATTGATGCATTTTTAAATGAAGTAGAGTACATCTTTTTATAGATAAAATTTTCGACATTACGAACCATTTATAATAAGTTGATTTGACAGATGTAGACTCCACCTCATTTGTTATGTCTTTTCACAATAACTTTTACTTTATTAAAAACGAGTTTTATTAAAACCAGAATTCTAAATTTCTTTTGAAATCCACTGAATTCAAATCCACCATTATTAAAAATATTTTAAGTAGTAAATTTTAAATTATACAGACGGACGAATCATGTGATATTGAAACCAGAATTTTAAAAATTCTTTTACAATTCAGTGTTATCGGAATGATAATTTTAATTGTTACTATCACATCCACCATTATTGAAAATATTTTAAATCGTGGATTTGAAGTTATTTAGGGGTATTTTAGTGATTTTTTTGTTAAAAATATAAAAGTATCGATCACATGATTTTTGGTAAAATTGTAAAGACACTAATTATCCTAATCTATTAAAATCTTCTAAAAACTCAATAAAACTCATCAACCCAAATCTTTGATCGAATACATCTACTTAAACAAAATAACATTTTTCTCCCTAGAATCACCTTATCATCTTTGTCCAAGTTGCTAAAGCATAAATGCTAACTTTAAAATAGACATATACACGTACATGTATGGAAATATGCATATGATGCACACATCAAATCAGAGTATAAGATGCTGGTTTTAACTTTTGAATTTATTAATATTAACCATTGAAACTTGTTTAAAAGCATGGACCTATTCTCAGGACATATCTATTCACACAATACTTAAAAAATAAGAAACACAATGATGTTTTACTTGTGAGAATATTTCTAAATTCACTTTATGTAACGAGATTTATATGAGCGACCTAAACATCTTCCCGGGATCTTAGAATCCAAAAGTGAAAACACTAAGTTCGCGAAAAATTAATTCATGCTGAAGTTAAGAAAATCACATACCTTACTCAAGATGGTCTCAAACAAGAACCTATAGTTGGCAAAAATTCTGCAGCAAGAATGCAGAAACAAGGAGGCGCGGTGCGCAGATACAAGTAACTGAAGATATCTTGCAAACCACTTGTTTCTATGAGAAGACCGATACAATGAGCTTAGCATCGGATTCGCGAAACAATCCAGAGCACAGAGAATTTCAAAACACTGTTTAATAGGAGCTTAGGAATCAATGTCTCCTTACAAAGATACACCTTGCATTGATGAAAAATGTAGCGCATTTCATAAATCAATCAACCATCTTAATCTTGACAGAATGACGAAAACAAGTGCTGCAAAAAGCTCAACGAAGAAATCACACACTATACTATTACCAACAGTTATGGTGAGAGCAAAATGGCCAAGAATTTAGAGATTCAATGCTTTTCAAGAGTGTAGCAACAGTTATGCATTTGAACAAGGTTTTGCAAAAACTTGGAGCGAAACAACTAAAAAACAAATAAAAAGCACAAGTTCAAGAATCCAAACAAAGATTAGCAGAGCACTAGTCACCATAGCCTAGAACCAATTGAGAGATGCTTGCAATGATAGTTGCAACAGTTGCACAACACATTGCAATGGTACAAATCTTCCTCAAACAACAATCTTTCCTGCTAACAAAAGATTCAAACTTTTTTTTTGGCAGATTTTTTCTCAGACATGACTCTTCTTTGTGACCATGTTCCAGAAGAACTCAGTCAATATAGGCTCGTAAGAGGGCATCTTAGCATATCCAGGAAAGTAGTTAATATCAATTATAAGGTACCTATTAGCATCTCTCGCATCCCTAATCACATCGAAGTTAAAGAGATTGAGACCCATTGATTTCCTCATTGCCTTTGCTAACTCTGTCAAGAAACCCAATGGAGGCAACTCCACTTTCTCTAAGCTTCTATCCTCTCCATACTTTTTCTTCTTGTCTTCTTGACAAGTCAAATTCGATATCTGCGAAAACGGAAGCGACCCTTTTGATGTCCCGATCTTCTCTTCAGACATGTCAGGTAAAGATCTTCTCTTTACACATTTAACATGATCACCAACAACATAGACCTTGAAGATCACACCACCATGATTCACAAACTCCTGTAACACAATCGGAGCTTTCAATATCTTCATCCCTTCTTGATCATAAATCAAAAACATCTTGTGAGATTTCGCACTCCCGTCGGCGTCTAAAGGCTTAGCGATCACCGGAAACTTAAGCTCCCCTAAAGCTCCTCCGCCGCTCAAAACCTTCGAATCCATAACAACAACTTGCTCCGGAACACCAAATCTTTCGCTATCTGATACAGGAAACCTCAACTGAGTAATCACCTCGAGCATCGAAACCCTATTGTGCAATCTCTCGATAGCTTCAGGCAAATCGATGACGGGAACATTGGGACACTTGTCGCGAAACTCATGGAGATTCTGTTTCCAATACACATCGTAAAGCTTGTGGATTATGCAATCGAGCTTCCCTTGCTCCAACAACGATTTCGCCGGATCTAGCTTGACCAGATCAATGCCTCGTTGCCTTGAGTGCTCGATCAAAGAAGGCTGAATGAAACTGTTCTCTTTCTTCGCTGCGAGTGCGTATCCAACTAGATATCTCTCTTTGATTGAATCTGACATCTTTCCCTGCTCTGTTTCGAAGGCGAAAAACTCATGCCCAGGAATCAAAAACTCTTCGAAGAAAAAGGGGAAAGATTCAGCGAATCAAAACTGTGAAATTCTACACGGAACGTAAAAGAAATGAAACTTAATCAGAATCTCTAATGGCGAATCGATAATCCAGAGAGGAAAGATCGAAAAGGATTTGTTTCTTTCGCCTTTCATGAGATGAAATAACGGAGAGAGGAGAGAGAAGGGGGGACGATGTACACGCGTGGAATGGAATCTAGGTACGTGTGAAGTTGTAAGTGGCGAATTGTATACACGTGTGATCGTGCGGAAGTAGACGAGTGTTAAGTCTTTCTCATTAGATGAACGGCTAAGATGGTTCCTTTTGTTTTGGGCCATTGTGCTATTAATGGGCTTGGATCTTTGGAAGCCCATTAACGCTAAGATGACGATAACCGTTTCGAGAACCAAAACGCGAACGCGGACGCAAAACATTAACGCGCGGGAAAAATAACGGACATAACCTTCTTTTTTTTAACACAGAAAGCTTTATTAGATTAATTAACAAGGGAATCCCTGAAGTGAAGAGGTACTTTGGCGCCATTGATGTTTCACTAATGTATCCGCTGGGTTGCTTGATTTTCTTGTAACCCAAGTAACTTTAATCTCATCAAATTTGTCCTTCCACATGTTAATATCCTTGAGCCAATTTGACAAGTGAAAATTATGTGTTGCACAGGTTATTAACTTTACCGCCTCAGCATTGTCCCCTTCTAAGATGATTTTTTTTGTGATCATGACACCAAGCACTTTGTAGAGCCATTAAAACACTTTGAAGCTCCGCTTCCAATACCGATTCAACTCGACGTCTCGTCGCTTGAGTGGCACCTCTAAAACATCCCATATTATCTCTGAACATTCATCCAGCCACAACTTGTGTTTGCGGGTTGCGGAAGCCGCGGTCCCATTTCCATATTTGTGTGTGTTGAGAATTGATCTTCGATTGCTTTACTTGAATTTATCAAGTTGATCCTTTGATCGATCTATAGTTTTATGCACAAACCGATTTAACGAGTTCCCAGCAACACTGGTACATCTCGTGAAAGACTCTCCTCTCAAACTTCACTATATAATCGAAAGTTACACACACTATTTTCTGATAGTGTTCTTGTGTTTTCTAGGATTACAACAAAGGATTCTAGATGCTAGAAGAAGATAGAGGAGTAGAGAGATACAACACTTAAGCTGCTTGGAGACTTATGTGAAGAAAGCTTCATCAATGGCGATCTTCTTTCTTCTTCTTCTCTCTCAGCTTCTCTTGTTCTCGATCTCTCTCTCTCTGTTGTGATATTGTTACAACTAACTTTCTCCTTTGTTCTTATCTCCCTTTTAATACTTCTTTGTACTGATAGAGATAAAACCAAATCTTGGGCTTTTCCCAAAAGCTTTTTTCTCTCATCTTTGTTGTAACTCGAAATGGGCCATAGACATCAGCCTAAGTCCATGTTGTTTGTGCTGAAGACCAATCCAACAAATCTCCACCTTTGACTCAGACCAAACACTTTGTCTCTTCCTAATTTGCGATTACGAAACCCTAGCTGATTACTCTCACCTCTTTGAAGAAAAAAATCTCTAAGATCTTCCTTCTTCTTATCATGATTCCTAGCCATGTCTGAGCAACTTTCTCTCTTCCCTTTCCGTAAATCAATACCAGCATAAGCTCCACCTTAGCCAATATCTAATCGCTTCTGATTTCGCATGCATCCAGAAAAGATCAACATTTAACTTCAGATCTTAAGATCTACTGGGTCAATGTTTCTCTTCCTTGTTCTTTCCTCAAGAAACATTGTCGAGATTCACTCAGATATACGATCTAAGCTCATGACTTCTTTTTTCCTCAGCTACTCCACCTGAAACACAAACGTTTTGCTTATACTTCATTTCTCACAAGTAACTCTTCTTACCATTTCTCTGCTATATTAATAACAAGAACTTACAAGTACTAATTTTACTAACCATATCTTCATACTTTGAAAATATGTTTCACGACTGAGGAATACTTGCGAGAAGATACCTGTAGACGATGCCCCTTCACCTGACATTCAGAAGTCCGCAGCATAACTGGAACTTATTAACAGGTACCGTTTTTGTCAAAAAATCTGCCGGATTTCTCTTAGTATGAATCTTGCTTAGGATTACATCACCATTAGCAACTAAGTCTCTAATGAAGTGAAACTTTGTATCCACATGCTTTGTCCTTTCATGATGCACTGCATTTTTAGCTAGAGCAATTGCACTTTGTGAGTCACAGTGAAGTTTGACACTTCCATGACTAAATCCCAACTCTAAGCATATCCCTTTCAACCACACAACTTCTTTAGCAGCTTCCCATAGGGCCATATATTTTGCTTTAGTGGTTGAAAGATCCACCACTGATTGCAAACATGATTTCCATGAAATTGTGTTCCCACCAACCTTAAAAGCAAAACCAATGACTGAACTCCTTCTGTCTAAGTTAGTAGCATAGTCTGAATCTGTGAAACCTTTTATACTAGAATCTAAATTCTTTGTAAATGTCAAATTCTGTGTATAAGCACCTCTCAAATATCTCATTACCCACTTAATTGCTGACCAATGCTCTCTGCTAGGATTAGTCATAAACCTGCTTATCAGACCCACTGCAAAACAAAGATCTGGTCTAGAGCCCACTATTGCATACATGAGACTTCATACAACATTGGAATAGGGAACATCCCTCATGTATTGTAGCTCCTCAGGCTGTTCTTCTGAGGTTAAACTTCTAAGTTTGAAATGTGAAGCTGTTGGTGTAACCACAAACTTTGCTTCAAACATTCTAAAACTCTTAAGTACCTTCTCAAGATATTTGTTTTGTGATAACACAAGAATTCCCTTTTCCCTGTCTCTGGTAATATCCATACCAAGTATCCTAGAGGCTTTACTCATGTCCTGCATCTCAAATTCCATGCTTAAACAGCTTTTAAGTTCTGAGATTACCTCTAGATTTCCTGAAGCAATTATCATATAATCTACATAGAGTAGTAAGTAGATTTCTCTGTCTGACTGAGTTTCCCTCATATATACACAAGGATCATATGAGCTCTTATGAAACCCAACCTTCTTCATGAATCCATCAAACCTCAGGTTCCACTGTCTAGGAGCTTGCTTTAATTCATATAGTGATTTACGTAGCAAACAAACTTTGTTCTCATCACCTTTCTTGATGAAACCTTCTGGTTGTTCCATCAAAATTCTCTCTTCTAGATTCTCATGTAGGAAAGATGTCTTTACATCCAACTGTTCTAGCTCATAGTCCTTATTAACCACAATAGAAAACATAAGTATGATAACGACATGTTTTACTACAGGAGAAAAATCTCATTGTAGTTTATCCCTCTTTCTGAGAAAAACCCTTGACAACTAATCTGGCCTTATATCTCATGTCTTCAACACCTGGTATTTCGGGTTTAATCTTGAATATCCACTTACATCCAACCAATTTTTGCTTATATGGTCTATCTTAACCCAAGTGTTATTCTTCCATAGAGATACCATCTCATCTTCTGCAACATTTCCCCACATCTTTCTCTTCTTGCTCATCATAGCTTCACTGTATGACTTAGGTTAATCAATCTCTAGATCTTCTGCTGCAGACAGAGCATAGGCCACAAAGTCACCATCTTCATATCTTGAAGGTGGTCATACGTTCTGTCTCCTGTCTCTATCTCTTGCTAGTAGGTAGTCATCCAAGCTTTCTGTATGTCCTTGAACCCCAGGACTCTCATCTGCTTCTGATGCTTCAGTATCACTAGATTCCTCTTCACTGTTGTCTGAGGATGAATCTCCACCTTGAGTGGAAGATTCTCCTATAGAAGTAGGTCCCTTAATCAACTCTGAACTGAAAGTGACTCTCTTTAAAAACTTCCCTTTTCTTTTGTTTAGAATCTGTTCAGTCTCAAGCACATTATCAACAGATGATCTTGTGCTTGCATTCTCATGGAACACTACATTCCTACTTGTAACACATTTGCCTTCTTCTGGTATCCATACCATGTATCCTTTTGTACCAAAAGGATATCCAACAAATATGCCTTTAATTGCTCTAGGGCTGATCTTTTCCTGAACCACATGAACATAAACAGTGCTCCAAACTTCCTTAGATGTGTCAGATCTGGTTTACTCTCTGACCAGACTTCTTCTGGTAATCTGAATTCAATGGTTGTATTCGGTGTTCTATTTATCAAATAGACTGCAGTAGAAGTAGTTTCTGCCCAAAATTCTTTTCCTATTCCTGTTTCAGCCAGCATACTTCTCACCATGTCCATAATGGTTTTGTTCATCCTTTCTGATACACCATTCTGTTGAGGTGTATAGGTACAGGTTCTATGTCTCTTAATCCCAGCCTCTTTGCAGAAATTGTCAAACTATGAATTGCAGAATTCTAGACCATTGTCTATTCTACGACACTCGACTTTCTTTCCTTTCTGAGTTTCAACTGCTTCTTTCCACTCTTTGAATTTCTGAAATGCTTCATCTTTTGACCTCAAGAAATAGACCCAAACCTTCTTTTAAAAATCATCAATGAAACTTACAAAGTACTTACACCCACCCAAAATTTCTGGATTTGATGGTGAACCCCACAAATCTGAATGAACATAGTCCAGAACCTCCTTTGTCACATGTTTGGTCTTGGGAAAGCTTTGTTTGTGTGATTTTCCAAGAGCACAACTTTCACAGAAGCTTAGCTCTCCAATTTTTGATTTCTGTAGATAACCATCTTTGACCAAAATCTGCATATTTTTAGAGCTCATGTGTCCAAGTCTAGAGTGCCACAAATTTGTATTTTCTTGTACAGACATAGACACATTAGCCTCACCTTTTACCACTGTCCCATGAAGATAGTACAAACCATTCTGATATTTACCAGAAATAACCTTTTTCCATCTTTGTAGAAAGTTATGACAAAGTATCCACCTTCATATTTTCACCCTGACTTCTCCAACATTCCATAGGAAATTAAGTTCCTTCCCATTTGAGGCATGTATCTCACATTAGTGAGGATTACAGCAGAGTTATCAGGTTTTGTTATCCTGATTTTCCCAATGCCTTTCACCTCACTGTAAGTGTCATTAGCCATCAAAACTCTTCCACCTTTAACTTCTTTGAAGTCAAAAATAACTTCTTAATATGAGGTAATATGAAATGTATAACCTGAGTCCAACACTCACTCCTTTCTTGAGTTTTCAGTACTTGCTGTAAGGACCATAGGTTCCTTGACTTCTGCTACTGAATTGGCTGAATTTGTACCTTTCTGTCCTTTGTCAGGACAATCTTTCTTCCAATGATCATTCTTCCCACAGATAAAACACTCACTCTTATTTGCTTTTTTGAATCTAGGTTTAGACTTAGATCTTCCTTTACTCTTAGACCTGCCATTTTGCTTTGAGTTTTTGTTGTTGCCCTTTTCTTGTCTTTTTTCTGGTCTACCTCTGGCTTCAACATAAAGACCCTCAGATTGGTTTCTTCTCTGTTCAACAAGCCCCTTTGTCTTAGTTCTACCTCTTTAAAGTAAGCTGCAGTGACAACTTCACTCACAGTAAGTGTATCTTTCCCGCTGCCATATTGAAGTGTATGAACCAATGTTTCATACAGGGGTGGGAGACCTAATAAGATCTGTATGGCTTGATCTTCATCGGGAATAGAAACTTGTATACTTGCAAGATCAACTATTAGTTTGAGAAATATGTCAACATTTTCTTCAATGGATTTGTCCTCTTCCATCTTGTAGCAGGAAAATTTTTTCTTAAGATAGATGCGATTAGGAAGTGACTTTGTTTGATAGTCATGCTCTAGAGCTTTCCACATGCCTAGAGTTGTCTTCTCATTCATTATCTTCCTTAGGATAGGATCACTGAAGCATGTACTGAACAAGCTTCTTACCTGTAGATCCTTTTCATCTTTTCTTGGATCTGGTTTAGGTGGATCCCCTGCTACCTCCTTACCCTTTTCAGATGTAAAAATAATCTCTACTTGTAAGACTGACAATAACCCTTGAATCTCCAGCTGACCCAATAGCTTGTACTTCCATAATCCAAAATCCCCTTTACCATCAAACTTCTCCATTTCAAACATTCCTGGAGTTGGATCCATCTCTTAATCAGAATAGTATTTTTCTCTTTTTGCAAAAAGAAATTGGAATCACGCAGCAGAAGATGGACATAAGAAGATGCTTCTTAGATAGATGATGCTTCTCAGATAAATGATGCTTCTGGATCTTGGATCTGATCTTGATCTTGTGTAGAAAGAACTATGATCACATATAAGATCTTTGTACCTCTATCTTCTTCCTTACTTTGCAATCGATACCTGGATTGCTCTGATACCACTTGTTGAGAATTGACCTCCAATTGCTTTACTTGAATCTATCAAGTTGATCGTTTGATCGATCTATAGTTTTATGCACAAATCAATTTAACGAGTTCCCAGCAACGTTGGTACATCTCGTGAGAGACTCTCCTCTCAAACTTCACAATGTAATCGGAAGTTACATACACTAATTTCTGATAGTGTTCTTGTGTTTTCTAGGATTACAACAAAGGATTCTAGATGCTAGAAGAAGATAGAGGAGTAGAGAGATACAACACTTAAGCTACTTGGAGATTCTGTGAAGAAAGCTTCATCAATGGCGATCTTCTTTCTTCTTCTCTCTCAGCTTCTCATGTTCTCGATCTCTCTCTCTATTGTGATTCTGTTACAACTAACTTTTTCCTTTGTTCTTATCTCCCTTTTAATACTTCTTTGTACTGATAGAGATAGAACCAAAACTTGGGCTTTTTCCAAAAACCTTCTCTCATCTATGTTGTAACTCAAAATGGACCATAAACATCAGCCCACGTCCATGTTGTTTGTGTTGAAGTCCAATCCAATAGTGTGTCTGTATAAACGGAAATAATTTATAATATTTATGTTTTTCGAGTTTGTAATTACGTCAATACCAACCATAGAATGTGTTGGAACTATACCGGTTTATAAACGATTTATAAATTTATTGACGTATTTAATTCACAGAAAATGTGCAAATAATTACCTTGAATCTAATTTACTGGGTATTGAACATACCTGAAAAATATGCAACGGAAGATTGATCTGGATTTGGAACGAGATTTTCTAGACGTCGTGTCTCTACCAGTATCTACACATACAAATTAGATTGGACCGGAATGCTAACGTCGTTGAGATCATATCTCAAAAACCAGACAAACGATTTTGTCTCTCATTATTTAAGGTCTTTCGTTGTTTTTTATTTCTCACACCACAAGGTTACTAAATGTCTCATATGTGTACGATTATCACATTGAAAATCATTAACCTAGTGGACATACACGACATTCATAATGTTGTTACTTGGAACAAGCCCATCTCTTTAATATCGAACATAATTGTAATACTCGGTTTTTCAATCCCGGATCAAATGAAGAGAAACCAAAAATTAACCCAAACCGAATTTCTCTTGTATTAACCCAAACCGATCATTAAATCCTTCCTATTTAAAGCTAATTAACCCTAAAAATCTAAGCTAATTTCGCCCTTTTCTTTTTTCCTTGAGCCGTCGACCTCCAGAAATTAAACACATAGAGTTTTCGCAGCCAAAAACTTCAAGAGAAGAGAGAAAATGAAGAAAGGAGATGAAGCATGTGCAGCTCTGCAAAAAGCAGACATGTATGTCGTGGGAGAATAAAGATTCGGCCGACCAAATCATCTCTGATCATCCTAAACTTTCTACAGAAGGTAAAGGACTCTTAGACCGAGATTTCAAAATTTGTAGAATACTTTTCCATTGAGTATTGAAGGAGTTATGGTCGGTTTATTGTGCATCATCTGTGCAGTCTGAATCGCGACCAGTGCAGTCTGAATCGCGACCAGTCAGTCTTTGAGAAAAGATTCCATGAGCAATTGAAGTCCGATCGGAGCAAACTCGGTGCTTATGGATAGAAGACATCGGTGGCGAGATTGTGACCGTTCTGATCGTAAAATTAACGGTCAGTTTTCGTTCTATTCTTTTGTTTCCGAGACGCATCAATCTGCCAGATTTTCCAGAAACTGCATGTTGATCTGTAAATCGGTTTTGAATGGGTAAATGGACGATTTCGGGTCTGATAATTTGTGGGATCGATGTAGGAACTCTTATGAATCAATAGGTAAAAGGAACACCGATTTCGGGTTCATATGAGCGGAGAAGCGTGTCTCTGAAGTTGGTGTAGAAGTGTTGTCCGCGTCAAAAAGGAGCTAAGGAGTTAAGAGTTCAAGGTTCCAGAGAGCTGCAGCGTCATTTCCCTCGGTAAGTAAAATTACCGTTTTACCCCTGGCCCGGGAAGTTTCCAAATATGGCAGGTTTCCATATTTGGAAAATTTCCTTTTTAGGAAAGTTTCCATTTAGGGCAGGTTTCCCTTTTCAGTAACTTTCTTATTAGGGGTAGTTTCTTTTTGGGTAACTTCTATTTATGGCAGGTTTTCATAAATAGTAAGTTTCCATTTCTGGTAGGTTGCCGTTTAAGGTCTAATCGGGTTCCTATTTCAGGTTCGTTCCAGAGGAAAGTTTAGCAAAGGAGAAGATGGACATCAAACGATTGTCTTGGAGCAAAGCTCAGAAGGAGGATCGTTAGTCAGCAGTTTTAGAGTCGTCTCTTCGTTGTGGCTAAGGTGAGGAGTTCTCATCCCCGTTTCATTCGTTATCTGTCTGATTTCGTTATGCTAGGATTAGAGTATCGGCCAGTGTCGAGCTACAAGTCTCGACACGAATAAGTGTATGTATTATGTATTGATATGACATAAGGTCTTATACACCTAATTGAGATTGATTGTTGGGTCGCTAAGTCGAGCCTAGGTTAGGACCTGTACTGTGAGAACCTAGAGTTATTAAATAAAAGGGATAAGTTTAATTCAACATTGTTTGAGAATTACACGAAATATCTTTAGGAGTAGTAAAACGTATGTATTCTACAGTTAGGCGCGGAGCCTCCTGTAGATTTGTGTTAAGCGTGTGGACTGCCCTACCCCGATGCTGGAGGAGGAGTTTGTGTATCCATCAGTAGCGCTGAATAAGCTAAATGGCTGATGGGGACATCGGGTCCCTGACCAGCTGAGCTGAAGAGAGCAAGAGGCTGGAGTGGGAAGTGTATCGGATGAGCTACGTAAGCAAAAGACCGGGGCACAACGAAATGAATTCCCTGGACCGCGGGTGCCGGGTTACGAAAGAAAGTCGTTGGCCCTTACAACCCGAAGGAAGGGGCAGGTCCGGTCATTGTGTAGGGTCCGGGTTAGTTGTGAAAGTTGAGCCTGAAGTCTGAGAACCTGTTACCTTCGGGGCAGTGGGATCAGATGAGGGAGGACGTGTCGGGGTCGGAGGCAGCCGAAGGGCCCATGTTTGGTGTTAGTTCTAGGAAAAGTGTTTTCTGCAAACTTTAAAAAAAGTGTCTAGTAGGTTAGGAATCGTTTCAAAGGTTTTTGTTATAGTAGTTGCTTGCGCGGTACACTAAATGTATCTTCTGTGTTTCTTTAGGGGTTGTGGTCTAGTTCTAGTCTTTCGGGGTTAGGCGGGTAGCGGGTAAGGCGGAGTCGGNCCCCCCCCCCCCCCTCTTTTTCCTTCTTTTCCTTTCGGTGTTCTGTAGGTTGCAGTTAGAAGCATTAAATTATTGATCGGCTGGTGAAGTTTGCTCCGGTTTTGGCGATACCATTTAAAACAATCCTGGTCTCCTCGGGTCGGGGTCGTTACAATAATTTTAATCCAAACTTATCTGGATTACATAACATGTATATATAAACATAGGGCTGGACATAATACCCAGACCCGAATACCCGAACCGGAACCGATCCAAAAAAGTGGAATCGAATTCGAACCGGAACCGATCAAATACCCGAATGAGTCTAAAGGCTTGGTAACTTGAGTTATCGAGTATACGCAAACCCGAACCAATACTCGAACGGGTACTTAAAAATATCTGAGACCGGAAAATACTCGATACCTGAACGGGTACTTGATACACAAATACATAATACTCATATATATATATATATATATATATATATCTGTGTGTGTGTGACTAAATTAGTTTTTAAAGATTATTTTTAATGCAGATAAAAAAATATTATTTTTAATATTTTTAAGTATTTTGAATATTTTTTTAGTATTATTAAATATTTTCAAGTGTTTTTATATATTTATTAATGTTTTTGATTATTTTAAAAGTATTTTATTATAATTTAATGTATTTTTTTTTTTAAAAATGGATATTTGGGTATATTTTATACTCAAAATACTCATATTACACGAAAATACCCGAATCCAAATAGGAGCCGAAAAAAATTTCGGATATACCTACGAGAACTGGAATCGAACCGAATCCGACAAGCACTGATCCGGACCCGAACTAAAAAAACCCGAATGGGTCCAAAACTTCGGAACCGAAGAACTTATACCCAAATTGATGCAACCCTGGATCTTCTGAACAAGGAAACAGAACTTTTCAGATCTGAATTTTGTTGAAATGTCTGTGAAAATTGTAGAGGATTTTTCAATGGGGAGAAAGCAATGATAGATTGTTGTTCAGATCTAGAGAATTAATCTTTTAAGGATCTAGAACAAAAGGCTCTTAGAGAATTAACTCTTTAACAACAGGTTTTGCTCAAGATGAACAATGGATTCACTTTTTTTTAGAAGAGAAAGAAAACTTAAAAAAAAATTTATTGTTTAAAACTTGGATGACCCTAAAGTCTGAAACTACAAAGCCTTAAATAGAAAACAAAAACCCTAAACCTAATCTAAGTAGGCAAGAATTCTTTCCTAATTGGAAAAAGAATTTTCGCTAATAAGCCCAAAAGAAATAACAGAAATTGGGTTTAAAATCAGATCCAAAATTATAGAAATAAACCAAGTTCGAAAACCCCTAAATCAAACAACTAATTTTCGATTAACCAAGGTTTAAAACCGATTGGTTAAAAGTCTTGATTATTTTCTGGTTTGCTTCTAGATCTGAAATCTGAATTGGTTCTGAATAAACCAATATTGCAATCTGGTCATGAAGCCTTCTTGTGTGAGATCTGGTAACAGGCACATTAGTGAAAACAAAAGGATCTTGGGCTTCTTCAGACTCTCAAAATCGCCAACTCTATCTCCCTCTCATCGCCATCTTCATCTTCACTATCACTTAGCTCCAGCTCAGCTACTTGTCCAGTCAGTATTGCATCATCCCCTCCCCTTTTAAAAGGATTTGCCCTCAAATTCGCAGCTCCTACAGGAAAAGGAATCAAGTCAGCAACATTAAAGGTTGAACTCACAGTATACTTACCTTGAGATCAATCTTATAGGCGTTGTTGTTGATGCGTTCCAGCACTTTGAATGGACCATCTGTCCGTTTGTTCAACTTGGACTTTCGTTCTTTTGGGAACCTTTCTTTCCTCAGCCGAATTAGAACCAAGTCTCCAAGCTCCAGTATCAGCTCTCTGTGCCTCTTATTGGCATGCTTTGCATAAGTCTCAGTGCTCACCTCTATGTTATTTTTAACCTGTTCATGCAAAGACACAATGTACTCGGCCTTGGCTTTTCCATCAAGATTAGCTTGTTCTTTCAGAGGTAAAGGTAATAAATCCAATGGAGTCAAAGGACTAAACCCATAAACTATCTGAAATGGCGAAAATTTGGTAGTCGTATTGACCGAATTACTATGCAAACTCAATATGCGACAAGCAATCTTCTCAAGATTTGATATTCTTTCCCACGATAGAACGAAATAAAGCAGACAAAGACCTATTTACTACTTCAGTTTGACCATCAGTTTGAGGATGGCATGTAGTAGAAAACAGTAGCTTAGTCCCTAATCTAGACCATAGATTTTTCTAGAAATAACCAAGAAACTTATCATCTCTATCAGAAACAATGGTTCTAGGCATCCCATGCAAACGAACAACATTGGTAAAGAACAAATCAGCCACATTCACAGCATTATCAGTCTTATGGCAAGCAATAAAGTGAGCCATCTTAGAGAATCTATCTACGAAAACGAAGATTGAATCGCTACCCCTTCTAGTCCTAGGCAATCCTAGCACAAAATCCATTGAAATATTAACCCATGAACTCGTAGGAATAGGTAAGGGAGTGTACAAACCTTGCGAGCTGTTAGTGGACTTAGCCTGCGCACAGGTGATGCATTGTTTGCAAAATTTCTCCACATCCTTCCGCATATGCGGCCAGTAGAAGTGTTCCTTCAGCACGTGATAAGTCTTATCCACTCCAAAATGACCCATGAGGCCTCCTTCATGCGATTCCCTGACTAATAAATCTCTCAAGGAGCAACGTGGTAAACACAAACGGTTTTCATAGAACAAAAATCCGTTAGATTGATAAAACGCACGACTAGAATGATTATCACTTGTCCGAAAATGCTCATGGAAATCAGAGCCATCTACATAATATGTCTTAATGAGATCAAAGCCCAGTAGTTTAGTCTCTAGCGCAGAAAGTAAGTACCTGCGAGATAGTGCATCAGCAACTACATTGTCCTTACCTTGCTTGTAGTTGATCACATAAGGAAATGTTTCAATGAATTCAACCCATTTAGCATGCCTCTTTTTCAACTTGTGTTGTCCCTTTAAGTTCTTAAGAGATTCATGATCAGTATGAATCACAAATTCTTTTGGTTAAAGGTAATGCTGCCAAGTTTCTAGAGCTCGAACCAGCGCATACAACTCCTTGTCATATGTTGGGTAATTCAACCTTGCACCACTCAGTTTTTCACTAAAATAGGCGATGGGTTTCTTCTCTTGCATTAGACCAGCTCCNCCAATTCCTACACCAGAAGCATCGCATTCAATTTCAAACGTTTTAGAAAAATCAGGAAGAACAAATAAAGGAGCATTGATTAACTTCCCTTTCAGTTGCTAGAAAGCATCCTCTTGCTCTTTTGCCCATTTGAATCCAACGTTTTTTCTTAATCACTTCTGTAAGTGGAGCTGCTAGAGTACTGAAGTCCTTA
>OVAN01005520.1:2347-23326 GCA_900406275.1 Anastatica hierochuntica | reverse complement strand
TCCAATCCGACGACCAATTACAAGAGTTGGATATGATTATATACGTAATGTATTACGAAAAGATCCTGATCATTTTCGACAACTATATCGCATGTATCCAGATGTGTTTCTCAAGTTGTGTGATCTTATTAGAGAAAAACACATCTCATGGATACACGATTCATTTATGTTGAAGAAATGGTTGCTACATTTCTAATCACCGTCGGCCAAAACTCGAGGTATTGTCACACCAAAGATACTTTTAAAAGATCAAAATTTGCGACAAGTACAAATTTTCATAAAGTTCTGAAGGCCATAAATACAATTGCTCCGAGTTTAATGGCAAAACCAAGCCCCACGATAGCTGCAAAAATCAGAGAAAGTACAAGATTTTATCCTTATTTCAAGGTACATTTTTAAACATATATTTTATCCTTATTTTAATGTACTCTTTGTTTGGGAAGATAATAAATCACATATGTTTTAGGATTGTTTGGGAGCAATTGATGGAACACACATACCATCTATGGTATCTAGTTGTGATGCTCCTAGCTATCGTAATCGAAAGGGAGTAGTATCGCAAAATGTATTGACTGCTTGCAATTTTGATATGGAATTCATATATATTCTCAGTGGATGGGAGGGTTCAGCTCACGATTCCAAAGTGTTATATGATGCATTAACGAGGAGGACTAATAAATTTGAGGTTCCACAAGGTAAACCGAAATGATAAACTAAATATTTTTGTTTACAAAATGATAAGCTTACACATATGCTTGATTTTATTCAGGAAAATTTTATTTAGCGGATTGTGGATTTGCTAACAGACGCAAATTTTTGGCTCCTTTTCGAGGAACTAAGTATCATCTCCAAGAGTTTACTGGTCAAGGTTGTGATCCTGAAACTCCACATGAATTGTTCAATCATCGTCATTCCTCATTAAGAAACGTAATTGAAAGAATCTTTGGAGTTTTCAAGTTACGGTTTCTGATATTTAAATCGGCTCCTCCATTTCCTTTCAAAACACAAGCAGAACTGGTATTGGCTTGTGCATGCTTACATAATTTTCTTCGCAAGTTTTGTCGTTCAGATGAATTTCCTCTTGAAGTTTCCGATGAAGCTACCAATGCAGAAAGCAACAATGTAAGAGATTATTGTGAGAATATTGAAGAAATATCACAAACACAAGATCAAGAGAGAGAAAGTGCTAATATGTGGAGAGAAGCATTGACAGAAAAATGTGGAATGATGCAACTAGTAGTGATAATTAGAATTATGAAAGTATATTTTTACTTTTTTTGTTAAAGATATTTGATGAATTATTTTCTAGAATAATATTTTTTTATTTTGAAAATTACATAGAAATCAATAAAAACACATTACAATCAAATCCATCAAAATACTTCCAAACACATTGTCCACTAATGAAAATACAATAAAATACAATAAAATACTTCCAATGTCAATTACATCAAAATACATTAAAAAACACAATTCAATGAGAGGAACAAGTGGGCCATTGGTTGCACCACCTCTGCATCCATTTCACGAAACCAGGGTTCGAACCCAACACCTGCCTCTAGTGAGAGGAACTATTTGCCACTAAACTATGATGACAAAAAAAAAAAAACACAATTCAATACCGCCCCTTACTTTTTGTTATACCATACCACCTAATTAAAAATGTGTAATATAAACATCACCGCATGACCTTTCTGTCATAACAAATGGCTAACATTTGGCTTCTCTCGCTTCTCCTCTTCACTTGTCTTCTTCTTGCCGCCTTCACGCACATGAAGCGGCGGCAACAACAGCATCATCGGCAACCACCGTCTCCTCTCGGTTTTCCAATCATCGGAAACTTACACCAAATCGGAGAATTACCACATCAGTCTCTTTGGAAACTTTCCAAAAGGTATGGTCCTGTGATGGTTTTAAAACTTGGAATAGTCCCAACACTCATAGTTTCTTCCTATGAAACTGCAAAACAACTTTTGAGAGTCCACGATCTCCATTGTTGTAGCCGTCCACGCTTGGCAGGTACTAAAGTTTTTGATTTTTATTTTCTATGTTCCCATAATTCAACAAAACCCAAACCCATGCATATTCTTGAAACCATTCTTTAGGGGCAAGAGAGTTCTCTTACAACTATTTGGACATTTCTTTCTCTCCTTTTAATGATTACTGGAAAGAAGTAAAGAGGCTTGCTATTAAAGAACTCTTCACTACTAAACAAGTTAATTCCATTCAACCCATCAAGGACGAGGAGGTCAAGAAACTGATGGATTCAATGTCCGAATCAGCCCTTCATAAAACTTTGGTTAACTTGAATCAAACGTTTCTCGCTTTTGCTGCAAGCGTGGTGTGCAGGGCAGCTTTTGGTGTGAGTTTCCAGCGCACTGTACTAAACAGTGACAGGTTCAACACGTTAGTCCGTGAGGCAGTTGAGAACATGGAAAGCTTTTCAGCCTCCGATTTTATTCCATATGTTGGATGGATCATCGACCGCTTCACGGGCTTACAAGCGCGGATAGAGAGAAACGTTCGAGATCTTGATGCCTTCTATGAACAAAGTATTGCCCTGCATAAAGATAAAATGGTAAAAGATGGAAGTGAAGAGGATTTTATCGACTTGCTCTTGCGGTTGGAGAAAGAAGAAACTGTTCTTGGAAATGACAAGCTCACAAAAAACCATATCAAAGCAATCTTGATGGTAATAAGTAATCAAAACAATATATGTGTATAGCAATTTAATTGTGAAATATACAGAAACAATAACTACTAACATTGTATATGGTTGTAACAGGATGTTCTTCTCGCGGGAATTGACACTACTGCCTTAACAATGATATGGGCAATGACAGAGCTTTCAAAGAACCCACGAGTGATGAGGAAAGTGCAATCAGAAATTCGAAACAAATTTTGGAGCAAAGAATTAATCAGTTTGGAAGACACGCATAATCTTGACTACCTGAAGATGGTGATCAAAGAAACATGGAGGCTACATCCTCCAGTTCCTCTTCTACTCCCAAGAGAAGTAATGTCTGAGTTTGAGATCAACGGATACACGATAAAACCGAAGACACGGCTTCATGTGAATGTATGGGCTATGGGACGTGATCCCGATACCTGGAAAGACCCGGAAGTGTTTCTCCCTGAGAGGTTTACTGATGATGCAAAAGGACAACGCTTTGAGCAGTTAACGTTTGGGGGTGGTCGGAGAAAATGTCCTGGAATCTACATGGGAACAACAATGGTGGAGTTTGGTCTGGCCAATCTGTTGTATCATTTTGACTGGAAGTTACCAGAAGGCATGATCATCGACATGGAAGAAGCTCCTGGGCTCACTCTGAATAAGAAAAATGAGCTTCAGCTTATTCCGATAAAGTACTTGGAGGATTGACCTCATAAAATAAAGCTCAAATGTAGTAAAGATTGTTCCTAAGCACAACGAAAAAACTAATATCGGTTTCTTTGGTTATATTATTAGTGGAAATAATGTAAGATTTGAGAAATATTTTAGATCGTTTATCAGTTATATAAAGTTGTCCATGCATGAGATTATAAATAAACTGCATCATGAATGTATCTTAAAGAGTTTATACAAGTTTAGGTCTTTTTATAAAAAAAAGAAACCTCTCTTAATTTTCATATCAACACTTATATTTAAAGTAGTATTAATTATCCCGTATGCTCAAAGAACAATACCGCCAAATCTCTATATATTAATCGAGGATACAAAGAGAGAAAATTTTGAATTCTTAAAGCTGATTTGTCAAGCTGAGAGTGATTTCGGATGCTATTAGCCAATGAGATTAAAGTGTAATTTAATGTAATTAAATGATATTCGATTACAATTAAATAAATCGTACCAAATCTTTATATTTTAGTTTTTTCGTTTAGATTATTATCAAGAATATCGGATTAATCATATTAGGTAAGTAAGATTGCATCAAATTCGTATTACTAAATGTTTTAGAATAACGTTTAATTAAATGTAATTAAATGATATTCCTAAAACAATTAAACTAAATCGTGCCGGATATTCATTTGGTAGTTTTTTCGTTTAGATTGTTATCAAGAATATCGGATTAATCATATTAGGTAGGTAAGATTTCATCGAGTTAATATTACTAAATGTTTTAGGTAATCATATGGAAATCTTTTATTTATGTATTGATTGTGATATCATTTTATTTAAATTGTGAGCAATATTCGGAATACGCATTCGAAATGTAGTTACTTTTGATGGTAATGTGATCTCATTTTGATCTCATATTTCCTTCGATATCACTAATAAAAGATTTTATTCGTTTTCCTTATTACGATTTTTAATGAGGCAAATATTCTCTAATAACTTTACATAGAACTCTACCCGGTATATAAATATGTAGCAAAGTTGACGTTCCAAACCATCACATCACTCAAAACAATTGTATAATAAGGTTAATCATGGTTCAAGAAAATAAAGCTTCTGAGCTAAAACCTTACAATTCAACATGGAAGATTGTTGCGAAGATCATTCGATTGTGGAAACAAGTTACTCCTTATGGAGAAACTTTGGGACTCATTCTTTGTGACATTCACGTAAGTATTCACGACGGTTTCTGTATAATTTTTTATTGTTTTCGTTATAGATATCTAATTATAACTTCTGATTATTTTACAAGAAACCAAAATCGGTGCAACTATTAAGAAACAATATTGGTCTCATTTTGAACGTCTCTAAAAGGAAGGAGAGACAAAGGTGTTTCAAAATTTTGTTGTAGGTCCAACATTTGGTGCTTACAAGAGTACATATCATCCATACAAGATCTCTTTTTATCAGAACACATTTGTTCAGTAATGTGACCAATTGCCGGACACGTTAACTGGTTGGCGTTTGGCACCATTTGATGATATTCTAGGTAGGAAGTTGGGGATTGAATTCTTGGTTGGTAAGTAATATTTTCCTTATGGTTCATTGATATTAATATTTATAAATCTCATATAATTTTGTTTTCTTATGTAGATGTTATTGGTCAAATTGTTTCACTGGGCGAAATTAAGTCTTTCACCAATAACAATATTGAAAACCAAAAATTGACGGTTGAGTTGCGTAATCTGGAGTAAGCTCATTTTTTTTTGTCATCGTAGCCTAGTGGCAAATAGTTCCTCTCACTAGAGGCAGGTGCAGGGTTCGAACCCTGGTTTCGTGAGATGGATGCAGAGGTAGTGCAACCACTAGCCCACTTGCTCCTCTCGAGTAAGCTCATTTGTATATTTGTTTTAAAATTTATTTTGAGTCATGTTATTTTTTTTAATATATTGTCTAACTAACTTTGTAAAACTCGAATGTAAATGTATAGGGATACGAAACTGTCGTGCACTCTCTTTGGTGATTATGCTCATCGAGTCAATGATTTTATTAAATCACATGATGAATCTGTTGTTATCTTTGTTGCACAATTTTGTCGAATAAGTCATTGGCAAGGTTAATGTTTTAATTATTTGTTTTTTGAAGTTAAATATTAATTTATATTTAACCTTGCCAATAGGGATGTCAAAATGGGTAATATTATACGGGTTGATCCAATCCAATCAAATCCATAAACTCAAATGGTTTGATTATTTGGGTTATAATGGATTAATGGATCAAATGGGTTAATGAGTTAAATGGGTTGGGTTGAAATGGTTTATGGTTTCTAAAGGGTTAACTCATTATCTTCAATATGCCACATCATCATTCAATTATCATTGTCATCATCATTATAACATCATAGTCATCATCATATCATTATTCATCAAATACATCATTGGATTGAAATGGTTTACGAATTTCCCGCTAAAACATAAGTCTGTCTATTTTTCCGCCAAAAACATAAATCTGAAAGTTTTTCCGTCAAAATTGTAAGTCCGTCGATTTCCCGACAAAAACGTAAATCCATCGATTTTTTCCGCCGAAACCGTAAGTCTGTATATTTTACCGCCAACAACATATATTTGTCCATTTTTCCGTCAAAATCGTAAGTTTGTCTATTTTCCCGCCAAAAACGTAAATTCTTCGATTTTTCCATCAAAACCGCAAGTCCTTCAATTTTCCAGCCAAAACCGCTAGTTAGTTAAATTTTCCCGCCAAAACCGCAAATCGGTCGATTTTCCCGCCAAAATCGCAAGTCAGTCGATTTTTCCGCCAAAACCGCAAAAAGATCGATTTTCCCGCCAAAACCGCAAGTCGGTCGATTTTCCCTCCGAAAACGTAAGTCAGTCTAGTTTTTCGTCAAAAACATAAATCCGTCGATTTTCCCGCTAAAACAGCAAGTCCGTCAATTTTCCCGCCAAAACCGTATGTCGGTCGATTTTCCCGCCAAAACCGTAAGTCGGTCGATTCTCCAGGCAAAACCGCAAGTCGGTCGATTTTCCCGCCAAAAACCGCAAGTCGGTCGATTTTCCCGCCAAAAAACGTAAGTCTGTCGATTTTCCCGCCAAAACCGTAAGTCGGTCGATTTTCCCGTCAAAACCGCAAGTCCGTCGATTTTCCCGCCAAAACCGCAAGTCGGTTGATTTTCCTGCCAAAAACCGCAAGTCGGTCGATTATCCTGCCAAAACTACAAGTCGGTCCATTTTCCAGCCAAAACCGCAAGTCGGTCGATTTTCTCGCCAAAACCGTAAGTTGGTCTATTTTCCCGGCAAAACAGCAAGTCCGTCAATTTTCCCGCTAAAACCGTAAACCCATCAATTTTTCTGCCAAAAACATAAATTACATCGTTTTTCCCTCCAAAAACGTAAGTCCGTCTATTTTCCCGCTAAAACTGTAAGTTCGTCGATTTTCTCGCCAAAACCGCAAGTCTGTCGATTTTCCCTCAAAAAATGTAAACCCGTCGATTTTCCTACCAAAAACATAAATTTCGTCGATTTTACCGGTAAAAAACGTAAGTCCGTCGATTTTCCTGCCAAAACCGTAAGTCCATCAATTTTCCCGCCAAAACCGTTAGTCTATCGATTTTCCTGCCAAAACCGTAAGTCCGTCGATTTTGCTGCCAAAATCGTTAGTCCGTCGATTTTTTGCCAAAACAGTAAGTCCGTCGATTTTCCCGCCAAGACCGTATGTCTATCGATTTCTCGCCAAAAATGTGAGTTCATCAATGATAATTATTATAATAATATTTATGATGATTATAATTATAGTATAATGATAATTATTTTAGTTTTTAATTATTTCATGTACTCAAAAAGTTAATGGATAAACCATTAAAACCACTAACCCATTAATTTTAATGAGTTATGGGTTGACCAAACCATTTGCTAAATGAATTGGGTTAACCCATGATCCATTTAGCTTACAAACTCTTTGGATATGGGTTGGTTTGTTTGGTGTACCCATTTTGACACCCCTTGCCAATGAAACCTTGAGTCACGGAGCCTCTCTTTGATCGAAACCGACACGAAACGGAGCCCTCCTGTGGAGTTGGATGGTTAAATTTTAGGCCAGTTCTTGACTTTAACTTGCAGGTTTAACTCTAATGAACAAACCCTTAACTACATTCCTCTCTACATTGGAATCCATCAACAAGAACCCGAGTATCATGATCCGGTCAGACATTAAGATGTTGAGAGAAGGATTGATGCTTATTGTTCAATGCAGGCAAGTCATCAAATGGAGTTTTGTTTACGACTATTTACACACTGAATATGAGGCCGCGAAGAAAGAGTACTTGCGGTTCCTGCAAGGACATGCAACCGATGTTCTCCGGAGTTATCCAGAGTCTTTAAAGGAGGAAATAGGAAGAGCCTTCTCTGAAGCTACTCTTGAAAAGTATAATTGCGTTAGGGGTACGTTATTTAGTGAGACAAACAGCATTGGTAACTACTTCTATAACTTCGTTGAGGCATTACAAGATGGTTTGGTCGACGTGAAGGTTTACTCTTATGACAACTCTTCTCCATACTGGCTTTGCGATCGCTGCAGTTATGGAAAAACTTGGTTCCACAGAAAGTGTAAGATGTGTTGTGATCCTACTGCATCTCCTTTGTAGTCACTAAGTGATTGATCTCTAATTCTCTTAGCTAAGGTTACTTAAAGATACACAAAGAGATTTTAGGAGACAAGGTAGCAACTTAAGGCGTTTTACAATTCTTTTGCTCTGTTTATTGCTTTAGATGATTTAGTTTTCTTCGTGTTCTTAAACCTTTTGGGACAAATAATTTTTTTTACTTAACTTCACTAGCTTTGCGTTGGGAAACTTCATACCACCTTGTCGTTTCTTGTCATGGTTCAACAACTTGTGCTTTTGTTTCTTTGAGTGTCTTCTGTGTCGTATTGGGATAAGGATACTTTCCTTATATTATGGGACTTGACATGATCTCTAAGATTGTGATTACATTAGGTTTTGCATTCGGTTTGTATATAAACTCTCTTTGATTCATAAGTTAATACAACACACACTCATTCTAAATCTTATATGGTATCAGAGCACCTCTCTGAAACCTAATTTTTTTTTCTCTTCGTTTTCTACTACTATTACGTTCTAAGTTCTAACTCATATCGGAGATCATCATGATGACACCTCCAAGTTCTAGCTCTACTTCTACGCATACCGGAGATATCCAATCCACAAATTTATCTCCTTACCATCTGTATCCCTCTGATAATCCGGGAACGCTAATCACTCCGATCCTTCTCAACGGTGATAATTACACCGAATGGGCTACAGAGTTATGGAATTCTCTCCAAGCCAAACAAAAGATCAGTTTCATTGATGGCACAATTAAAAAGCCTGAAACAAATCCAGATCTTGCGCGTTGGACTGCTACAAAATCTATGATTGTGGGATGGATTAGAACCTCCATCGATCCTAAAATACGATCAACCGTAAGCTTTGTAACTGAAGCATATCGGCTCTGGGAAACACTCAAGTTTCGTTTCTTGGTCAAAAACGGAGCACGCATACATCAACTCCAGGATGATATTACGAACTGTCGCCAAGATGGGAAGTTGGTTCTGGATTATTATGGTCGTCTTACTAAGCTGTGGGAAGAACTACAAAATCTGAAATCTTCTCGGGCATGTACCTGTGCTGCTGCTGCGGACATCGAAAAGGAGAAAGAAGATGCTCGTGTCGACAAGTTCCTCTTTGGTCTTGATGATTCTCGATACAGTTCAATTCGATCTAGTATCATTGATGAAGATCCTCTTCCGGATCTCAATATTGTCTACTCTCGGGTTATACGTGAGGAACATAATCTTCTCAACTCACGGTCTAAGGAATTGAAACCTGAAGCTGTTGGTTTCTTGGTCAAAATAGGGACCTCTGCGTCTGCTGCTCCCATCACCACTTCTCGCAATCGCGATCCCAATCGCTCGTGCACTCACTGTGGTAGACGTGGTCATGAAGTAACTGAGTGCTTTCTGGTTCACGGCTATCCAGACTGGTTCAATGAGCAGCAACGACAGAACTCTGCTCCTACTCGTGCATCTCCTGGTGCTAACAACCGTGGTAGAGGCGGACGTGCTGGATCATACAACAATCATGGCCGAGGAGGACGTGCCAATTCTTCTCGTCTCTCATCGGACATCAATGCGAATCCGGATCAGATCACTACACTTATATCTCTTCTACAGAACCACCAGTCCAACCAACTTTCTATTGAACGTCTTTCGGGTAAAACGATGCTCACTGATGTCATTATTGACACGGGAGTATCACATCATATGACTGGAAATCTTGCTCTATTACATGATGTCTTTGATATACAATCTTCACCCGTGGTTTTTCCAGATGGTCGTGCTTCTCGTGCTACTAAACAGGGCACACTGAAGCTTAACAATTATTATTCTCTCTCTTCAGTGCTTTTTGTGCCTGACTTTAACTGCACTTTGATATATGTCTCCAACTTGTTAAAACAAACAGGATGTATAACAATTTTTACTGATACACTATGTGTTTTGTAGAACCGTTTTACGAGGACTCTGATTAGAGCAGGTGAAGAGAGAGAGGGGGTATACTACTTCACGGGTGTTACAGTTGCCAAAGTTAATCAAGCTACGAATGAGAAGCCTTCTCCTTTTGTGCTCTGGCATAGGCGACTTGGTCATCCTTCCTACAAAGTGCTTTATACATTATCAGTTTTTGATAATCTTAAAGTGGATTTTAGTGAGTCTAGTCAGTGTGACATTTGTTTTCGTGCTAAACAGACACGTAAAGTTTTTCCTGAAAGTTCTAATAAAGCTACTGAATCCTTTGCTTTGATTCACTGTGATGTCTGGGGTCCGTACAGAACACCATCATCTTGTGGTGCCATATACTTTCTTACTATTGTCGACGACTTCTCTCGAGCTGTTTGGACCTATTTGATGCTCGAGAAATCGGAAGTCTCAAGCTTGATACAAAATTTTTGCGCCATGAGTAGTCGTCAGTTTGGTAAACAAGTCCGATCTGTTCGCAGTGATAATGGTACTGAATTTATGGCTCTTACATCCTACTTTCAACAACATGACATTTACAACAAACATCTTGTGTTGACACGCCGCAACAAAACGGACGTGTTGAACGCAAACATCAGCACATCTTAAACGTTGCCAGTGCCTGTCTTTTTCAAGCTAAGCTTCCGGTCACTTTCTGGGGAGAGAGCATCATGACTGCGGCTCACATCATTAACAGGACGCCAACTCCAGTTCTTGATGGCAAGTCGCCTTACGAAATTCTTCATGGTCATCCTCCGGTTTATGACACGCTCTGTGTTTTTGGCTGCCTTTGCTACGCTCATCGCCGTGCTCGTGACAAAGACAAATTTGGAGATCGTAGCCGAAAATGTCTTTTTGTTGGCTATCCTTTTGGTAAAAAGGCTTGGCATTTGTATGACATAGAACGGGATGAATTCTTTGCTAGCAAAGATGTGGTTTTCTTTGAAGATGTGTTCCCGGGTATTGAGTCTGAAACTCATGTGTCAGCTCCTGTGTACCAGCCTAACAGTTTGATTGATGAATGGCTGTTACCGATTTCGCCAGCAAGGGGGAGCTCTTCTTCTTCCTTGGAACATCGCTCTCCTCTGTCCTCTGTTCCTGCTTCCGCTGATCACCTTCCTCTCTGCCAATGGTAGCTCATGTGCCTAAATCCTCTGATGTTCTCATCGCACCTAAAATAGTTGCGCCGATTATTTCGCACCAGTTCCTGATACAGAACTACATTTTTCGGGCTCAACACCCTCTGTTTTGCGAGACACAGAGTCTGTCTCTCCTATGTCTCCATCGTCTCCGGTAGCGATAGAAACTCCTTCTTCATCCACTCCAGTTTCGTCTCCTGGTCTATTGGAAGTTCTTGGTCGTGGTCACAGACCAAAGAAGCCTTCAGTTCTACTAAAAGACTATGTTATCAATGCTGTACATCGTGAAGCTATTCCCTCTCCTCTTCTCTCTACTCCAAGTCTAGACTCCTCTAATACGGCTCCATGTAATACACTGTATCCTATTGCTAATTACATTTCTGAGACTGTTTTTTCAGCTGCGCACAAAGCATTTCTTGCGGCCATCACTACCAACATTGAACCTACTTCTTATCGTGATGCTTGTACTCAAAAGGTGTGGTGGGACACCATGTCTTTTGAAGTTGTAGCTCTTGAAGATCAACATACTTGGGATATCACAGATTTGCCTCCCGGTAAGAAAGTCATTGGAAGCAAATGGATTTACAAGATCAAATACAAAGCTAATGGTAATATCGAACGTCATAAAGCTCGTCTTGTTGCTCTTGGAAATCGCCAAATTGAAGGTGAAGACTATAATGATACGTTCGTTCCCGTTGCGAAAATGTCTACTGTACGATTTCTACTTGAAGTTGTCTCGGCTCAGAATTGGGAAGTCCCTCAAATGGACGTTCACGATGCGTTTCTTCATGGTGATCTTGAGGAAGAAGTTTATATGAAGTTACCTCCAGGTTTCGAGAGTAAAGATCCATCCAAAGTGTGTCGTCTCAAGAAAGCTATTTATGGGTTGAAGCAAGCTCCGCGTTGTTGGCTTTCAAAGCTAACCAAAGCACTTCTTGGTTTCGGGTTTACACAAAGCTACGAAGATTACTCTCTCTTTTCGTTCAATCAAGATAATATATGTCTCCACATCTTGGTTTATGTAGAAGATTTCATCATTGCCAGTAATGATCTCTCTACGCTGCAACGCTTCAAGAACTACCTTCATCAATGCTTTCATATGAAAGATCTTGGCAAGCTCATATACTTTCTCGGGATTGAGATTGCTAGAAGTACAGAAGGCATATTTATGTCTCAAAGGAAATATTCGCTTGATATCATCACTGAGGCGGGTCTCCTTGCGGCTAAACCATGTTCGGTTCCCATTGAGGTTAATCATAAACTCGCTCTAGCTTCTGGTGAACCATACTCTGATCCTACACAATATCGTCGCTTGGTCGGCCGTCTAGTCTATCTCACATTCACGCGGCCTGAGCTATGTTATACGGTACATGTGCTTACTCAATTTATGCAAACTCCTCTTGAAGAACATTGGCAGGCTGCTCTTCGGGCCGTGCGTTATCTTAAAGGTAGTTCGGATCGTGGTATTCTTCTCAAGTCTGCGTGTGATATGCGGATAACGTCATATTGTGATGCTGATTTCGGTGCCTGCCCTCTCACGCGAAGGTCTCTTAGCTCTTATATCATTCTTTCTTGGTGACTCTCCTGTCTCCTGGAAAACAAAGAAACAAGACACTGTTTAATGTTCGTCTGCTGAGGCTGAGTATAGAGCCATGACTTTTGTTCTTAAGGAACTCAAATGGCTCAAACGTCTCTTACATACTTTCGGATTTCAACATCTCCAGCCCATGCGTCTCTTCTGTGACAGTCAAGCCGCGATACACATTGCTGCGAATCTAGTGTTTCATGAACGAACGAAGTACATAGAGCAGGACTGTCATCTAGTTCGTGATGCGGTTCGTGGGAAGCTCATCACTACATAACATATCGTCACAAAGGATCAACCCACTGACTTGCTCACCAAGGCATTGCCGGTTTCAACTTTCACGTATCTTTTGTCCAAGTTGGGGGATTCAATCGCTTTCTCCTCCAACTTGAGGGGGAGTATTGGGATAAGGATACTTTCCTTATATTATGGGACTTGACATTATCTCTAAGATTGTGAATACATTAGGTTTAGCATTCGGTTTGTATATAAACTCTCTTTGATTCATAAGTGAATACAACATACACACTCATTCTAAATCTTATATGTCGCATAACTCCTTTCACTGAGCGTATGGAATTGCCCACCTTGGTGTTGTTTACGCGTAGTCAAACCTTTTGATTCAGATTGCCTTTGTCTCTCGAGCGGTTTCTCTTCGTCTTTATGGTGAAATTTCCTCTGAAATTTTTTCTTCTTTGTTGTGGTGGTGATGGTGATGGTGGTGATGGTGATGATGATGAAATACTTTCCCTAGCTTCTCCTTGAATCTTTTAAACCGCCCCATCGCTTTTTTCCTCTGTTTCAAAAGATTCTTTGATCTTTCTCTGTTTTTATGTGGAGGAGAAGCACTAAATTCAGAGTGGTCGTCGTCATCATCATCATCACTCTGTTGTGGATATGATGAGACTAACTCAGTGTCACTCTTTGCCTCAGTTTCCCAGCTTGAGCCAAAGTTTGACTCTGTTGTTTCCCTAGAGCCTTCTTCTGATTCTTGCTCGCTAGAAACTAGTTCGTCGTCTTCTGAGCTAGTCCTGGTCCCTGTTTCTTCACTCTCTGTTTCACTCTGATCTTCCTCATCCCAAGTTTCAGTTTCTTGATCCAAAAAAGTTGGCTTCATGCTCATCTTCTGTGACATTCTGTTACTCTGACTTGGTTTCTTGAAAGCAACGGGAAGAGGCAGTAATGACGGTCGTGACTTGACCCGAACAAACTGATCATCAAGAGAATACCATCCCGATGAATGAAGAGGCAAAGTTCGATCATCGCGTCTTTGGATTGTGTTCACATTTGTCAGGCCTGGTGACATCGTTGAGGTTCTAGGAGTCTGACTCGTTTGCTTCTTAGAAACGTAAAACACTTAGATCAATGAAACAAAGAATAACTCTCTTTATTTCTTAAGCTCTCAAATCTCAAAGCTTACAAAACCCTCAAGATCAACTCATAACTCGATTGATCCTTTTTATATCTAACATTAATTCTTATCCTAATAGAATAAGGAAAACAAAAAAAAAAATATAATTCTAAGTTATTTAGATAACTCCTAGAAACCAAATAACCAAAAACAAAATACTAAAAGGATAAGGCTCTTAAATGACTTGTTCCTCAAGTCACTTCTAGCTTACTTCAACATTTTTCCCTTTAAGCTTGAAGTGGCTTTAGACAAGTCTTGAACACCCACATTTTCTCTCATTTCTCGAAACTTCAATCTCCCAAGTGCTTTTGTAAGAACATCAGCTCTTTGTTCTTTACCAGGTACTTGTATCACCTTAATCTGTTCATTCTCGACGCATTCCCGGATAAAGTGATAGCGCCTATGTATGTGCTTGCTTCTTCCATGAACACTGGATTTCTTGACAACACGATTGCTGACTTATTGTCCACGTGAATTGTCGCCTTGCTGCTCGGCACTCCCAAGATTTCGCTAAGTCGATCTTGAAACCACACTCCTTGTTTGGTTGTCTCAGTTGCTGCCATAAACTCCGCCTCACACGAAGATAACGCGACAATTTCTTGTTTCTGCGAGCACCAAGTCACTGGACTTTCAGTTATAAAGAAGATATGACCAGTGGTGCTTCGTCCATCATCTAAGTCCACGTTAAGTGAACTATCTAAATATCCATGTAACTCAACTCCGCTTCCCCGCATGTAAGTAAGGCGAAATTCGGTTGTCCCGCGTAGATATCTTAACACTTTTTTAGCGCTACTCCATGTGATTCTTTGGGATCTTGCATATACCTGCTTAGCAACCCAACACTATAAGAAAAATCATGTCGAGTATGAAGTAGATACCTCAAACATCCAATGCTTCTACGATACTTCGTTTCATCAATCGACTTCTCATCTCCGTCTTTAGATAGCTTCACGTCAGACATCATGGGTACATGTGTTAAATTGCATCCATCCATTCCTAACTCTTCCAGAATCTTTTTAGCATATCTCTTTTGCTTCAGAGTTATCCCTCCTTCATGTTGATGTACCTCAATGCCTAAGTAATATGTGAGCTTCCCAAGATCACTCATTTCAAACTTGGTAGACATCTCTCCTTTAAAATCGAACATCATCCTTAAGCTCGATCCTGCAACCAATAAATCGTCAACATACACAGCCACAATAAGTAGATCTCCTCCTTCTTTTCTACGATAAAGAGAAGGCTCTTTTGAGCATCTTTCAAAACCAAGCTCCTTAAGAATCTTGTTTAGCTTCTCGTTCCAAGCTCTGGGAGCTTGTTTTAATCCATACAGAGCCTTAGAAAGTTTATACACTTTGTGCTCGTTGTCCTTCAGTTCATATCCTTATGGCTGTGTAACATAGACTTCCTCTTTCAATTCTCCGTGAAGAAACGCGGTTTTCACGTCTAAGTGATGTACTTCCCATCCAAACAAAGCTGCCAAAGCTATTATGAGTCGAACGGTTTCAAGTCTGGCTACAGGCACAAAGACTTCGTCATAGTCTATTCCATGTCTCTGAACATAACCTTTCCCAACCAACCGGGCTTTGTACTTATTAATACTATCATCCGGGTTTCGTTTTATTTTGAATACCCATTTCAATCCAATTGGTTTTGCACCTGGTGGTAGATCGACCATGTTCCACGTCCTGTTCTTATTAATGAACAAAATTTCTTCATCACACGCATCTCTCCATACTTTCTCTTCTTGTGCTTCACTATAGTTCCACGATTCAGAATTAATTAAGAGAAGAATGTGTTCCGACTCCAGTTCTGCAAGCATAATGTAGTCTTCCAAATACCCTGGTCTCTTGCTTTCTCTAGATGACCTTCGCAAGATAGGAGTTTGCGTATGAGACTCGCCAGTCTGACCACTAGATGAGTCATCTCTCTGACTCTGCACTGGTGAATCATGTACACGAGTGTATTGGTTTTGCGGCACCTTTGCATTCTGGTTTCGTGCTGCTGAAGTTACTGGTGTCATGACCTGAGAAGTATGAGTTCGTGAAGCTTCATATTCTGCGCTACTATCTTCCTGTGTCTCATCAACATTATCCATGCATTGATCATTTCCTTCTTCATTTTCTTCAACATTATCGACAACAGCACTATCTTCTCCTTCCTCTTGGATCCCATTATTTTCGTGCTAACCGAACGTAAGCTTGAACATTCCAGGTTCTTCTCTCGGTTCTGTGTCTAAGCTGCTCAGCCTTTCTCCTCATTAAAGACAATGTCTCTGCTTACTACAACCTTTCGAGCAGACGGATCATACAATCTATAGGCTTTTGAGCTAGGTTCCGTACCAAGATTCACTAACATACGAGACCTATTATCGAGTTTTCTCAAGCAAGGTCCTTCGACCTTCGCAAAGCTTAAGCATCCAAAAATTCTCAAGTGCGCAATATTTGGTTTTCTACCTTTGTAGAGTTCGTATGGGGTCTTAGACTCTAGTGACTTTGTAGAGACACGATTGATCAAGTACGTAGAATGTCTCACTGCTTCTCCCCAAAGAAAGTTTGGAACATTCATGTGTTTTAGGATGCTTCTGGTCATTCCCAAAAGAGTTCGATTGCGCCTTTCTACTACTCCGTTTTGTTGGGGTGAGTACGAAACAGTCAAATGTCTGTTGATCCAAGAATTTTGACAAAAATCTTGAAATTCTTTAGAGAGAAACTCACCCCCTCTGTCTGTTCTGAAGGTCTTGATCACTAAGCCTGTCTCTTGCTCGACGATGGCTTTAAATTTCTTGAATTTTTCAAATGTTTCTCCTTTATCTGCTAAGAGTATTAACCACATGAACTGTGAATAATCATGGATGAGCACGAAAATATACCTTTTCTTAGCTGCAGTAGGCGGTGTAATAGGCCCACAGAGATCCCCATGGATCAACTCAAGTAAACTAGAAGCACGGAAGAGTGTCGCTTTTGGGAAGGCTGCTCGTGTTTGTTTCCCAAGTAGGCACGACGTACACATTTCTTTTCTGACCATAATCTGTGGCATGCCCAAAACAAGCTCCTTTGCTATGATTTTTCTTAGTGACTTGTCTCCTATGTGACCTAAACGTGCATGCCATCTCGAGGTTTCAGTGTGTGTGACTAGATTTAGACACTTAGCTTCATCGATTTCCATAGATAACTTATATAAATGATTCTTTGACCTTTGTGATTTTGCAATAATCTTTTCATCCTTGTCATGTAGAATAAGAAAATCCTCTTTCATTCGCACTTCGCAGCATGCTTCAGTGGCTTTTCCGAGACTAATGATATTGCTTTTAAGTGCTGGAATGTAATATACTTCGCTAAGTATCTTTTTGTCGCCATTCTTGAGCAAGAACGGAATCGATCCTTTCCCCATTATATCAACTCTTAAGTCATCTCCAAACCTCACTTTTCCTTTTATGGTTTCATCAAGACGCATGAAGAATTCTCGGTTTCTCGTCATGTGATTACTAGCCCCGTTGTCTAGATACCATGTATTAATTCCATCAAGGCATGTCTCAAATTCCTGAGGATCCACGTTCCTTTCATTAAGATAGACAACTTCATGTACCATGAGCTCTTCGATCTCTTGAGCGTCTTCTTCCTTGGCTTCACAGGATTCTTGGAGTTTTAGTAGCCTGTCAGGACAATTACTTGCGTAATGCCCATTCTTATCACACCGATAGCAAGTGATTTTTGACAAATCTCTCTCTCCATTCGATCTGCCAAAGCCGCGACCTCTTCCTCTTCCAGGAAACCGACCACCACGTCTCTTGCCTCTTGAACCATCATATCCTCCACGACCAGCTTGATTTTCAGTGTATGCATACGTAAGTTTGCCTTATGAGTCTTGCGGTTCTTCTTCATCATCCGCAACTCTCTCCTAATAGGTTTTCATGCGTCCAATGATTTCTTCAAAGCTTGTTGTATTTAGATCAAGAACTTGTTCTAGAGAGGCAACAATGTGAATGTATTTTCGACGTGGGAGACTTTTAAGAAATTTCTTTACTAGTTTAGATTCATTCATAGTCTCTCCAAGTGCAGCAGATTTTGAAGATATCTCAGAAATTTTTCCCACAAAGCTATCAATTGTATCGGTCTCCTTCATCTTGAGCTTGTCAAACTCATTCATCAATGTCTGGAGTCGCGCCTCTCGGACTCGATCAACTCCAACATGTCTCGTTCTTATTGCTTCCCAAACTTGTTTTGCCGTATCAAGTTCTCCTACTTGGAGAATAAGGGCCTCAGATATCGATTGGAATAAGTGAGAAATAGCCATGTTGTTTTTTTCTTCATCCATGAGGTTCTTCTCTATCACATCCCAGACTTTATTAACCTTGAGAAGAACCTTAACTCTCATGGCCCACACGGTATAATTCGTAGTAGTGAGCATTGGGCAAGTTATGGAGGAAGTACCTCCATCTTTTGGCTTCTCCGGCGGCGGTGCAGGAATGACGTCGCCCATGTCCGCCGTGTCTCTTCACAAAAGAAAATTTTGGTGATTTGCTACAGGACCTTTGACTCTCTCGATTCCTCTGTTTTTCGAAACAAAGCTTTTAGATGGAAGTAAGCTGTTTGTGTTTTCTTTTTCTTCGAAAAAGGTCTTGCGAAGAAGGAAGAAACCAAAACAACGTTGCTTCCTTCTCTTATAACAAAATCGAGAAGAACCAGAGTTAATAAACTCTTACTTTGATACCAAATCTTAGAAACGTAAAACATTTAGATCAATGAAACAAAGAATAATTCTCTTTATTTCTTAAGCTCTCAAATCTCAAAACTTACAAAACCCTCAAGATCAACTCATAACTCGATTGATCCTTTTTATATCTAACCTTAATTCTTATCATAATAGAATAAGGAAAACCAAAAAACAAATATAATTCTAAGTTTTCTAGATAACTCCTAGAAACCAAATAACCAAAAACAAAATACTAAAAAGATAAGACTCTTAAATGACTTGTTCCTCAAGTCACTTCTAGCTTACTTCAACATTGCTTACTCACTGGCATGTAGTAACTTCTCCTTAAACCAGACGTAGAAGCTTCTTAGCTTTCTCTTGTCCTATCATCAAAATCATCCACACGACTCGAAGAAAACCGCAGAGCTAAAAGCTGTTTTTCGATTCTTTGGATTGAATCAGCGACTTCTGCTGATAAATCAACCTTACACAGACCAATTCTCTGAATTCGAGAGCCGACAAATCGCATTTTCGCAGGCAAAACTCCCATCTGAGACGATATTGACGGTGTCGCAGAAGCGATTGGAGTCGGTGGAGATTTTGATAATCCATTGATTAAATGTGATTGTACTTGTGCAATTATCTGTTTCATCACAAAAGATTTTAAAGATACCAGAAACAGAAACAATAGAAGATCGGTGAGTATAAGAAATACAGAGTCGATGGACTTACCTTGGATTGTTTAGCAAGAAGTTCTTCGGTGGCGGAATCGAGTAAGCGCTTCAGAAGTAACTGTGTATTTTCATCTAACTGCGAATTTTCCAAATGGCTACTGAAAGTGTTAAATCGATGATGATTTTTCCGAGAATTTTGCTGAGAAATTAAAACTTACGAGAAATGGTTCGAGTATGTATGCGTTGTTGTTCGTGTTGGATTAGAGAAGACTGTATAATCTTCTCAGAGATCGAAGATCGCGCTCGATGTTAAGAGTCTCCATTAAGTTGTTTAGAAGAAGAAGACGAAGAAAGAAAGAAGAAGAAGTTGGAGATGCCTTTCGGAATGTAGAACAGAGCCAAGTAACCGTTTTTGCAATTTAAACAGTGAAGTGTTTGTTTTAATTTTAAATTATTTTAGGGGCTTTTTAATAACTTTTATAAAGTTACTAGGGGAATGACCGCGCGGTTTATTCCTAACGAAAATTTTGTTAATATTTTCTAACAGNTTTCTCAAAGTATAGTCAATCCTTATAATTAAAAATAGTGTTATTTTAGTTGGTCTTTGTTTTATGGTAACAATACAATTTATGAAAATTTGTATATTGACAAATTAGAGTGAAACGCAGGAAATTTTCTTTGAATTATGTTACTTTTTTGTTATAAATTTCATGTTAATCCAATATTTAAATTACATTATGTTTTGAATGTGATATTATGACTAAAAAATCAAGAGAATAAATTTTTAATTCTTGTCAAATTCTCATATTTTAATATAAATTGAAATCATTAAGTTTAGTACACCAAGGTTCACATATTCTAATTCTACATACCTCTTACATGTATCCAAGACAGTTAATTTACTTGGCAGTTATTATTGTAGCTTAAGAAGTTGAAATTACATATTTATAATTGCATGTCGAATATATAACAATTGAATATCCGAAGAAGCACCAATACTCTAACACACATAATAATTGTAAACTGTAAAGTTAATTATTAAAAGCTTTTATTATCCTCGCTACATGCCTCACTCTTCCATGCGTTAAAGATAAGAATGTTTTCATCATTTTTTTCTTTCTTCTTTGAAGTCTTGTATGTTTCAATGTCTGTAGGGGTTCATCCGTAAAAGATCTCCAATCAATTACTCTTTCTAAATTTAAAACACAGTGAATCCGAAACCGAATGTTTAATTTAAAAGGAAGTAACCAATAGGTATTTTTTAAAAAATTCACCCTAAATATAAAATGATGCCTATTTTACTGAGTTTCAAAATTGAAGAAAGAATGAAGTTGAAGCCGATTCTAAAAATCCATTTTTAAATTTTAGAGTGCCGTTGGAAATGTTTCAAGAAGTTACTGATATTGTAATGGTGGCAGAAATATTATTTCATAAAATATTGAGCCAAAATTGTTTACAAATTTTAATTTGCACCTTTACAAAACTACCGATTTGGTCAAATCAAATACAAAATACCAAATTCTCTTACCCTATAAAGGCGATAACATTAAGATTGA
>OVAN01005519.1:1229-23328 GCA_900406275.1 Anastatica hierochuntica | reverse complement strand
CCTATCTATCAACTCTCGTTGGCTAAGCTAAGTTTGGCATACTTTAGGCTCCCCTTNAAGTCCTATATATCACTAAACACCATTACCTAACCACAAATCATCTCAAATCTACCATCCCCAAGATCCAAGAAAAGACTACTCACACATCATATGAGAGAAGAGAGAAAAATGAGAAATATAAGCATGATTTAATAGATAAAGGATTTGAGATACAAGAGAGACTCTTGATCTAAAATATCAAGAGAATCAACATAGAACATAAACAAAAGAATTAAAAAGAGAGGTCATTAAGCTAAGGGAAAGTTCTCTTTATTCTCAGAACATATGAGGTCTATTTATACTAAAGAGAGATGAGAGGAAGCCCTAAAAAGGGCATTTTCGGACAAAGGTAGTCAGCCATAGACCTTGGAGGTCGATGGGAGCAAGCATGAGGTCGATTGTAGCCTCACTTTAGCAGAAAGGGTGTTGTTTGCTGCAAAAGTAGGCAGCCATTGACCTTGAGCTCGATGGGAGCTCCCCTTTAGCAGTTTTTGAGGATTCTTGCTCCTCTTTGATGTCTTGTTGATCCCCAATTCTTCCATAGCCTTTTGCTCCTTTTTTCCTTGATTTCTTAGCTTCAAATACACCTTGAATCCATCCCTAGAACCTCCATAGATCCATCCAGAGTTGCATCTACAAAATGCAAAGAAAATGCATGCAAATGCAAAATGTTCCTAAATTAGACTCTAGACTCAAACTAATGCATTCTAAGACTTAAATGCCATATATACAACCTAAAAGTGGATGAAACTAAGCTAAAATGAACCTAATTTTGCATGGAAGTATATACACATCAACACCCCCGGACTTGCCCTTTGCTTGTCCTCAAACCCAAAGATCAAACCCGGAACTGAGGTTTGCAAGTGGGAACTCAAAACCAAGATAAGAAAAGTAATGCCTTATGCCTAATGTCCTCAAGACAAGTAAAATGGTTCAAAGACCATCTAAGAGCCTAAGTACTTATCCATGATCATCACAAGACCAACTCTTAGAATTTAAGCTAAGCATCCATAGACTATCTCATCATCAATTCCTTTTTACATTCAATTAAGCAAATGCGTGAGTTCTTTACTTATGGGCAATGTATCTTATCCATTCGGTTTGGAGTTCAAAGAAGGTTTTTAATGTAAAGAAGTGTAAAAAGAAGAAGGTTCACTCGATTTTTGGATTGGTTTCTCTTAAAAAAAGTAGTGTAGGACACTAGGCAAAATCAAGGTGGTACCCGAACAATTTACGCATACAAAACATTTACTTCTTCTAATTGTTCCCACCCATTGCTTCTTAAGGATCTAGACACTTACTTGATATTCTACCCATCCTAATTCTAGAAACCATAGACTTTTATTGAACCAAACTCACTCATTCTTTTTGTAGACAACTAGAGAATCTTCAACTTTTACACTTCTAAGCTACTAACCTTCTTTTGAGTTTTAAGAGCGACTATCTAATCACTTGGATTCTTTGTTTCTTTTTCTTGTACAAGTGTACTCTCTAAGCTTTTAGTTTTCTAAGGTTAGAGCTTAAATTTATTACTAATTTGTAGCGCCTTTTTCTTTCACTTCTCTTTATCTTATCTTTTTCGATTTTTCACCTTCTTTCTTTTTCTTATTGAAACAAACCTAGGATAATATAAGCACTAAGGAACATTTACTTGACTCAATATTCACAAATCATTCCCAAGACTTAGATAAACCCAAAACCACAAAGATTTTCCCCCCTATAACTCTAGTTAGCCTTGAAGTGAAGCTATCTCTAAGGAAGTATCGTCTTTGCCCGTGTGTGCACTTTCCTAAAGAGGCCTCACATATCAAAATAACAGGGGGTTTTGAAGCAAAGGTTTAGGGGTTCATAAGGGTAGGTTACTACTCTAAAGATGAGAGTAGCCATTTGAGCTAAGATAGAGTTGTAAAATGAATAGAACATAGCTCAAATGTAATGAATTCCCAAGGTCAAGTATGACAAAGCCCATAAGCAAGATGCTAAAGTTCATTAAAAAGTCATCTTAGATAGGAATTGATTCAAGAGATAATCTACTTCAACATTCACAAAGATCTTTCAAGTGGTCAATTCCGATCAAGGGTTTTCTTAAGACAAAAAGCGGTCTAGGCAACATCTTACTTCTAGTGAGGGCATTATTCATTAGACAAAACATATCTTTTTATGAAGTAGGAACATCATTTTTCCCTATGAAAAATTCAATCCTATATGCTCCTACAAACTAAGTATTCACATATGTATGCAATCTATATGCAAAGCTTTGAAAATCTTTTTGGATTTTTGAAAAATTTTCGATTTTTTTTTGTTTTTTATAAGTCATAACTATCTACAATGCAAGACCTCAATATGCATGAAATGAAAATGAAAACATCAAAACTAAAATAGTATTAGTACTAAGCTCCTCCCCCGGACTTAAACTTCATAGTCTCGGTGAACATTAAACCGTGAGAGTGACTTCTAAAAATACATATAAAAAATGAAAAACATGGAATGGTATTCACAAGGGAAAGTAGGTGTACCTTTTGACAACTTATATATATATAAATGTCTTCGATGAATCGATGGATGGCTCGGGGTCTTTGTTATGAGGTCCTTGGTGGTATCATTCTTCTTTCCGTCCATGTTGGGTATTATAATCGCATGACTCTTTGTGATGGGGCCATTAGTTTAGTGCCTACACTTAAGAATGTAAACAAAGTGAATACAAAAATTTAAAGAACATAATGAAAGAAGCAAAAAGGATTTGGCTTTAAATAGAATAGAGCATTTAAGGAAAAATAATCATATGATTCGATTTTTAGCAATTCCTAATCTACATCATTATCCTAAATGCAATGTACTCATGCAAAACCAAAATACCATCATTCCAAAACATATAGTTTTCGGCCGCGAGAGAATTATCTCGTCTTGCTTGTGATCACCCTGTTCAGAGACCTACAGTGGCAACACTTTTGGCACAAGCTTGGAAATTAAAAACTACACGGAAACTAAAACATTTCGTGTGGCAATGTTTATCAGAATGTCTGGCAACATGCCAAAGGCTACATTACAGACACATAAGTAAAGATAAAGGATGTCCTGTATGTGGCATAGAAGAAGAATATATAAACCACATGTTGTTTGAATGCCCCCCTGCAAGACAAGTGTGGGCACTAACGTCTATTCCCTGATCTCCATCCATGTTCCCTCGTCCTTCCCTCTACGAAAACTTCTCATATCTCTTCTGGGAGGCAAAGAAAATTGGAACAACTGAGGCAGCTCTACATGCTTTCCCCTGGATCCTATGGTTTGTCTGGAAAGCAAGAAACCGACTCGTTTTCGACAACTTTCGGGAACAAGCACAAAATATTCTAGATCACGCCACAAATGAAGCAGACTTCTGGAGCAAGGCGAACGAAAGTACACCAGAAGTGGACCTACAAGCACATGAAGAATTTGAGACCCCTGAGGCTAACCCAGTGACTCCTTGGGCGGAAGAAACGCATGTATGCCAAGTTGATGGCTCTTGGAGTGATGATTCTGCTCTTAGTGGATATGGATGGACATACTCTATTGGAAGGAGAAGATGTCAATCTGGATATCGAAGTGCACAAGGCAACCTATCTCCTCTCCACGCAGAGTTGGAAGCACTGATGTGGGCGATGGAATGTATGATTGCATCCTCTGCGGTGGAGACTGTCTTTGCAACGGACTGTATGCAACTAATCTCGATGGTGTCTAACCCAGATGATTGGCCAGCTTTTGCATCAGAACTGGAAGATTTCCAATCCTTAAGAAGTGTTTTCCCTTCGTTTCATATTTTCTATATTTCTAGAGACTTGAATGTTGATGCAGACAATCTTGCCAAAATGGCAAGGTTAAAAAATGTAATTGCTACCCATGTAAGCACCAAGGTTGCCTCGCTCCCCTCAGAAAGGAGCGACGGTCCGGAATCTTAATAAATGGGTTTTGACGACAAAAAAAAAAAATAGTTTTCGGCGATTAAGGTGTTCTAAGCAAGAGTAAGCATTTGATTTTTCACTTTCTACATTTATGACTTTGTTTGATGCTTACTAAACTACCAAGTTCAAAATCCATTTGATACCATTTCAAAAACATTTCTAAATTTAGACATGTTGTGCACTTAATATAATATGCCAAAATTCATAATCATGGATTAGACTCAAAGTATTGATTGCAAGTATGCACAACAAACCAAGTATTTAAACAAATATCACAATGCAAGCCATGCAAGAATCAAAAATCAACTTTCCTTTTAACATTTCATAAAGATCCAAAATTTCAAGAGATGAAGGACATCTCTTAAATTTCTCCAAATTAAGAAAGTTATACATGGTTCTAAGCATATCTAGCACCCATTGCACATATGAACCAACAAATTCAAGTTTTCCCAAAGATCGAAAATTCAAGCACTATTCACTTCAAGAACATATTTTTTATTCATGCATTTCTAGTTGTTTCCAATTGATTCTAGCCCATAAAAACTTTACAACTAAGCTCTTTCTATTCAAGAATTCCACAAAACATCAATAAATCCTCATACCCATAGAAATAAAATATTCAAGAGAGTTGAGAGGGTTTTGAAATTTTCATACCTTGTTCTTGATGTTGGAAGAGAATGGAATGTAGAAAAGATCTTGAATGGAACAAAGAAAAATCAAAACCTCTAAAACTTTCACACAAATTCTCTCTCATAAATCAAAACCTTCTCCTTACATATAAAGTAGAAGAAATTCGATGATGATGAAGAGAGGAGAGAGAAAGGAGCGTGTGAAAAGTAATGGTTAAGAGTGAAAGTGTATAAAATGAATTGCAAATTGGTCCCTAGGTTTCCAAAATCCTTGATTTACTTGAAAACTTTTGCAAAATAACCAAAAACTTGAAAAAAAAAAATTCTTGAATTTATGAAAATAAGGACCAAAGTTTGTAAATGAATCGAAGATATTAAGTTTTCCTAAAACAATCTTTTGCAAAATCACTCTTGAAGATGTTTTGAAATTGTGAAATGCAACTTTGTTTCTTGATTTTAGAAGACATACCTTCGCCACTAGGAAGTGTTTAGTCATTTTGGCTCATTGGAAGTGTTCATTCCATTATCTTCCTGGGCATTTGATTCTTGCTTCGAATGGTTCTCCTTTGATACCTAAGCTTGAGCAAAAGAATTACTTTGGAACAAAGTTATCCCAAGACATATCACAATTATCTAATTGAAAAGCTTGAAAACTAAAGACTTAAAACAAAATATGTACAAAGGATATGCATTAGATTCCCTCTCAAGTGAACTTGTTTAAGGTCTTTAGCTTGACCATTGCTCTCTTCCTTAGTTGAGGAGAGTTTGGATCATCTTGTAGAAGATTGATCCTTGTTGCTCCATTTTGCCCTCGCCATTAAGAACATTTTCGGTTGGGTCTCCATCATCCTCATCAAAGAACAACCCATAGACTTCACTCATCCTTACTTCTTCGAAGGACATCTCATTGCAATTACCCATAACCTTGTCCTTCTTAAGATAGATTGCACATAAGTATCTATCATAGGATAATGTCAAGTAGTAGTAGACTCTTGGATCAACCTTGTTGAGAGATACTATACTACTTTCAAAATCTATTCTAGCTCCGGTAGTTGCAAGGAAGGGTGTTCCTAAGATTAGGGGAAAACGAGTTGGAGGTTTCATTTCTGTCACCCATAAGTCGGTTGGGATTGTGCAATTCCCAATCTTCAATGGATAATTTGGTATAAACCCGATTGGCTTCTTGGTTGATGAATCCCCTAACATGATAAGAGATTCATTCTTCTCCATCCTCTTGATACCATATTTTCTCACCAATTCTAGGGAGATCATGTCATTAGAAGATCTGGTATCTACTAAAGCCTCTTCCTCGAATATTTCTTCTAGCAAGCAAGGAATTGTGAACCTTCTAGGGCGTGTTGCCTTAGGAAGGACCTTATGATCGATATTGGTCTTTGGTCCTTCATGCATCTTTATCACTTCTTCAACCGCTTCCATATTAATGAATGAGATGTGATTCGGAAGCTTTGTCACTTCTTCATGTATGGGAAACAAAACCCCAATATCCATCAATTCTATCCGAACCTTGGAAAGAACTTTCTTTTGAGCTCTAGTGTAGGATCGAGAAGGATTAGGAAACTCTTCATATGTCTCATTCACAACCTTGGAAGATCCTTTTTCATCAACCTCCTTAACCCTTTCAAAAATAGGACTCTCTTCCTTCCTCTTGAGTTTGCCATCTTTATAGCCATCTCCTTGTGAGATCTTTTCTATTGGTCCCCTATCACCATCCTTTGTTGGAACTACGACACAAGAAAGCATTGAAGATTTTAAATAGCCTCTTATTAGCTATTTTAGCTCATCCTTTTGAGCCATGATCTTCCTGATATCCTCTTTGAACCTTGGATGATTCTTAGCTCTTTCCGACATAGGATGTTTTTCCCCAAAAACGGTAACGAACGCATGCATCACACGAATTTTGTCCATAGGTTTCTCGTTGGATTTTCGGGAAGGATTGGAGATGATACATATATAGGTGTGTTCACAATGGAATCCTCTTGTGAAATTTCCTTCTTTGAGGTCGTGTGATGACTCTCCTCCTTAGTTGTAGGTGCTTCTTCTTCGGTTTGGACCTGGTTTTTGGGTAGAGAGCTTCCAACAATGATCTCTAATTGTTCTACACCCAAAACTTCCTCATAATGGAGGCAAGGTTGTGTCTCTTCCTCTGTGGGCTTCTCATTCAAGCCTTGTTCCATGTGGTCCTCACGTTCATCATCATCATATTCATTAAATATTGGTTCTCCCATATCAAAGTATTGATCATCAATGATGAATCCGGTTGTAGCTTCTTCATCATACTTCAAAAATAAATCTTCATTAATCTTACATCCAAGAAGTTCCTCAAACTCTCTTACAGAATTCTCGGCTTCAAGGGAGAAGATATCCTTAGGTTGATGTGTGAACGCCATATTAATTGACTCCATTCCTTTGTGAATGTTTTACCTTGAAAGGAATAACAAACAAGTAGTAAGATAGTAAGAAACAAATAAAAATAAAGCTTAGTCTTGAGAATAATTGAAATCTTAAAGGAAAACGAAATCTAGCTTTTGTGCTCCCCGACAACGGAGCCAAAAACTTGTTGCGCGGTTGTTTAAAGGAAACAAAAGGCAACAAAGCTTTAAAATTTATAAGCTCGTTTCCTAACAATCACAAAATCCGCAAGTGCACGAATATGCTATTGTAGTACTTTGGGGTCGAACCACAAGGAGCAAACCTTAACAACATAAGTTCAAAATTTGAGAATACACAAGGGTTCTTAAGCTAAGCGAATATGAAAAGGGAGTTTTGTTTTTTGCGACTAAAGGAAATCAAATCAAGGAAACATAAGTAGACAACGAAAGTAATGCATAAAAGTAAAGCATAAAGTATAAACTTAAATAAATAAGCAAGTAAATGCAATAAGAT
This sequence comes from Anastatica hierochuntica, assembly GCA_900406275.1. Taxonomy (NCBI): domain Eukaryota; kingdom Viridiplantae; phylum Streptophyta; class Magnoliopsida; order Brassicales; family Brassicaceae; genus Anastatica; species Anastatica hierochuntica. The sequence continues at coordinate 15,818 of OVAN01005519.1, read as the reverse complement.
AAAGATGGATCTTGGGATGATGATTATAGGTTCGGGATAAATCTAGAGGTGTGATGGACTTTTGTAAAGCTTTATTAGAGGATCAAAGCTATTGCTAGACCAAGGATCCCTTTATAATTGATCAATCCACTCTCGTGACGGAGATCTATTCACCTATACACATTACAAGGCTTAACTCTCGTTTGTTGACTATCAAAACATGTACGTGATAGTGATTCTCAAGCCCTTTTACCCATTTAGAACATATGTAACATCCACTCTCATGGGCCCAAGTGAAAGACATAGATCTAGTTATCTCAGAGATTTAATCGAACACTTTCTAGGCGTCAATGAGCAAGCAAATAACTATGAAGAACTAAACTAGAGCTAGTAGGAATCTATGCCAAGATCTAGCCTAATCATCAATCACAACCCTAGATCTAATCCTAGCCTAATCAATGATCCTAATTAGTAGCTAGGTAATGGTGTAACAAGAGAAATCAACAAGAACTCAACCCCATGACTATGGAATCAATGCTTGAACTAATAACACTCTCATGGCTAAAAGTCATATTTGCAAGCTAACATATTTAACTCAACTCACGTTTGTTGTGATCATTTAGCAAGCAATCATTAAGAACCATTCCACTTTGTCACCAAACTGCCTAGCTATCAACTCTCGTTGGCTAAGCTAAGTTTAGCATACTTTAGGCTTTCCTAGACATTTCCTCGAACACCTCTCGGGCGTAAAATGTATACATGTCAAGATCTACTTTTTATCCTAGATATAGAATTAAGAACAATTAAACCATAGAGATCTAAGTCCTATCTATCACTAAACACCATTACCTAATCACAAATCATCTCAAATCTACCATCCCCAAGATCCAAGAAAAGACTACTCACACATCATATGAGAGAAGAGAGAAAAGATGAGAAATATAAGCATGATTTAATAGATAAAGGATTTGAGATACAAGAGAGACTCTTGATCTAAAAGATCAAGAGAATCAACTTAGAACATAAACAAAAGTGTTAAAAAGAGATATTTTTAAGCTAAGGCAAAGTTCTCTTTGTTCTTGGAATATAAGAGGTCTATTTATACTAAAGAGAGAAGAGAGGAAGCCATAAAAAAGGCATTTTCGGACAAAGGTAGTCAGTCATTGACCTTGGGAGGTCGGTGGGAGCAAGCATGAGGTCGATGGGAGCCTCCCTTTAGCAGCAAGGGTGTTGCTTGCTGGAAATTTAGGCAGCCGTCATCCTTAGGTAGCCAGCCATCGACTTTGAGGTAGTTGCACCTACAAAATGCAAAGAATATGCATGCAAATGCAAAATGTTCTTAAACTAGACTCTAGACTCAAACTAATGCATTCTAGGACTTAAATGCCATATATACAACCTAAATGTAGATGAAACTAAGCTACAATGAACCTAATTATGCATGAAAATATATACAGTTCAATGTGCGAAAAAGAATGCATCTTGGATGGATTTCAATCTTAGAAGGAAGTTTTCTTGAAGGCTGGAAAATATCCAGAAAAATGGACAAGGATCGATCGATCCTTGTCTCAAAATCGATTGATCCCTGTCCCGATTTTCAGTCAGATTTTTATGAAGAACCAAACCGAGCTTATCTTGAACCGGATTTAATAACAAAAACCTAAGCTCGTGTTTCCTGTTTATTATGCACTTTTTCTAAGTTTTGGAGAGCAATATAGAGATTTGTAACCTAGGGAAAAGAAGCATCTGTTGTACTTTGAATCTGAGAAGCTTTCTGAACCCTTACTCTTTATTTTTGTTAAATACAATCATGTCTCTCTTTGATTTCATCTGTGTTTATGCGATTATCTTGAGTGAGTAGTCTATTCATTAGGTTTAGGGTTCTCACATAGGGATTCGTGAGTTGTTGATGTAGAATTGTATGATTAGGTATTTAATCAATTGAATCCTCATCTAGGATTGTTCGTAATGCATGAAATTGAACTGACCACTTAGTTTTTGATCTTAGGTAGTTTAACGCCTAGGAAGTGTTTGTTTAAATGCCTGAATGAATCCTAAATGAGCTATTCTTCGTAAGCCAACATAAGTTGATGTTTAAGTGAATTGTGAACCTATCAAACCTGTTTAGAATGCATGATTACAAATCGAGAGTCAGCGGAAGATAGTCTCGAGGTTTCTAATACATAGGAATTGATGCTAGGGAAGTAGATCAGTTCTATATTAGTGTTTGAGTTCAAGACGGTTTAAAAACTTGTTCCCTAATCTATAATTTGAATCAACAATGAATTGTCTCCCTGAGAATACCCAAAGCCCAACACTTCTTTGATTGAATTACAACCCAAACGTTGCTTGCTTGCTTGTGTTGTTTTCTGAATTTCGATATTTGCATTCTTCTAAAAGACATCTTTTTAGCTTTAGCCCACTGTTTGATCTGACATTCTTCATGCTACCTTTGGTCTCTGTGGATTCGATCCCGAACCACTACAACGGACTTCTGTGCGCTTGCAGTGTTTTCTCGGGCGAAAATCTAAGCTATCAGTTATGACAGCCAGAGCTAGCTTCTCCATAGCAGGGTACCTGGTTTTAGCATCTATTAGACTTTTACTTGTATAGTAGACATGTCTTTGCTCGTTCTGCTTTTCTCGTACCAACACACCGCTAAATGCGGCTAGAGATACAAAAATGCACAGGTATAATGGTACTCCTTCTACTGGTTTAAACACAATAGGAGGTTTTGAGAGGTAAGATTTAAGTTATCGGAAAGCTTCTTTACACTTCTCGTCCAATAGAAACTTTTCATTATTCTTCAGTAGTTTATAGAACGGAAGGTGATGTGTTCATAATTTATCGCATTTTTAGCATCACTTAGTATGTGTTTTAGTTGCATTTAGGTTGTATATAATGCATTTAGGTGTTAGAATTTATAAAGTTTCTAAGTTGAGTCTAGTTCAGGATTTTCAGCTTTGCATTGCATTCTTTTGCATTTGTAGGTACAACCTTTGGATGAGCAACTTGAGAGATTGGGATGATGGATTCTTGATGCTTAAATGGTGAAGAAACAAAGAGAATCAAGAGCCAAGAGGAAGTGGAGAAGAGAATATATGCAAATAATACGCCATTTTGACGGCAATTGAAAGAACAAGAAGAAGAAGTTGTCAAGGTTGCTGGCCATTGACCTCCAGGTCGATGGCTGGCAACATCCAGAAGAAAAGATGTTGTTTGCTGTCGAGGTTACTGGCCATCGACACCAGGTTTTCTCTCATCGAACTGGGAGGTCGATGGCTGACAACATTGGCAAAAAAATGGCCTTTTTAGGGCTTTCTTACCTCCCTTTTAGTATAAATACATCCTCTTAGCCACCAAGAACATTTGTGCTACCTAAGCTTGTGTTTTTTGTGTGTTTTAGTGTGTTCTTCATGTTTCAAAGATTGATTTAAATATTTGTAAACACTTTGTGCTTAAAGATTCTTCCTTTCTCACAAAGTTAGAATTTTTGTTGGATCTCTTTGTGTTTATTTGCATTCATTCATCTTTTCTCATCTCTTCTCACCTTCTTCTCACTTCAAGCATGAATTTTCAAGAAGCTTGTGACACTTCTTGGTTTTCCATGGGCCTTAGTGAGTAGAACACATTGGATCTTGGATTGGTAGATTAGGGAGTGATTAGGTGGTTAGATAATGATGTCAAAGAATATAACGAACTTAGATCTCTATGGTTTAGGTGTTCTTAATGCAAGATCTAGGATAAAAACTTGATCTTGATATGTATGCATTTCACGCTCGAGAGGTGTTCGATGAAATGTCTAGGAGAACCTAAAGCATGCCAAACTTAGCTTAGCCAATGGGAGTTGATAGCTAGGGAGTTTGGTGACAAAGTGGAATGATTCTTAATGATTGCTTGCTAAATGATCACCAAAAAGCGAGAGCGTGAGTGAAATATGTTAGCTTGCAAATATGACTTTTTAGCCATGAGAGTGCTATTAGTTCAAGCATTGATTCCATAGTCCTGTGGTTGAGTTCTTGGACTTGTTTTTAATGCTTCCTAATTGATTTATCATTTGCAATAAAGCGAGAGCGTGAGTGAATGTAATCAATATGGAAATAGTTTATTTTTATAAGAGTGGATTAGGCTAGTAATGATTCCTTGGTCATGAGACTAGTTCTTTTGATTGACTTCTTTCTTGTTAGTTAGCCACTTGATTAACCCTTCTCAAATGCCAATCCAAGTTCCACTTCTCCATCGTTTTAAGTCTTATTTAGTGTGTTTAGGTTGTATTGCTTTTCCTTTATTATCTTTGTCCGCCATTTTTCTCCCTTTTTATTTGCTTAGCTTATGAAATTTTGCGTATTCCTAGTGTTTGAGTCTCTAGTTCTCGTGGGTTCGACCCTTAGATACTACAATCGACATAGTCGTATACTTGCGGTTAGTGGGGATTGTTAGTGATTAAGGCTTATAAATTTAAAACTTGAAATTGAGTTAATCACTAGCGAAATCTAGCCCTCATCAGAAGGCACTTGTCGGTAGATCTAGAAATGTATCGATTTAGAGCGGGGATTCGTCTAGTCAGCCTTTGTACTTCTCTGGTAGTTCTAGGTGATAATAACTCCAGAAAAGTAGCTATCTATTTTGGGTTCGCTTCAATGCCTCGTTCAGTTATTAGTTAGCTTAAACATTTGCCTGTAGGTACTCCGAATGTACATTTAGTGGGGTTTAGATTCATATCGTATTTATTCAAGATATTGAAGCATTCGTTGAGATGATTGACGTGATCTTCTCCATTGGACGATTTGACCACCATGTCATCAATGTAAACCTCAACTATTTTTCTGAGTTTTTGGGCAAACATTTTGTTTACGAGCCTTTGGTAGGTGGCTCCGACATTTTTTAGACCAAAAGGCATGACTTTATAACTGTAGGTGTCGCGTTCTGTTATTAAGGTAGTTTTTCCTGGTCCTCGGGATCAATCATTATTTGATTATACCCTAAAAATGCGTCCATCAAAAATAATAGATGATGGCCTCCGGTTGCGTCGACTAAACGATCGATGTGAGGTAACGGGAAGCTATCTTTTGGACATGCTTTATTAAGGTCGGTAAAATCGACGCATGTTCTCCCTTTCCAGTTTTTCTTTTTGATGACCATGGGATTGGCCAACCAGTCGAGTTAATGAACTTCGCGAATCGCGTCGGTGTTCTTTAACCGCTCGACTTCGTCATTGACGGCCTGAACCTTTTCACGGCCCAGTTTGCGCCATTTCTGCTTTATTTCCTTATGCATTGGGTCTAGATTGAGCTTGTGCGTGGTTACACTTGGGTCAATACCTTTCATATCACTAGTGGACCACGTGAAGGTTCTAACGTTATCTTTTCAGGACCGTACGAGTTAGTTGTTGATTTTGAATGATAATTCTGACCCAATGCGAACACATTTCTCGGGGTGATTTTCATCGATGCAGACATGCTCGGTGAGGTTTCATAGGGGACCTCGGATGTTTTCCCACATCGGTTGGTTTTCTCGGATCTGTAATAGTTATTGAGCTTATTTTTTAATGATTTGGAAACCTCCCAGGTAGCAGATTCTAGATACCTTTTGTCTATGTTAGATCATAGCTACCCAATCGGGGTTTGGGAATTTAACTCATTGATGATAAGTTGACGCAACTTCTCTCATCTTATGAATCCAGGATCTCCCCAAAATCGCATAAAATGGAGCTTGCTTGTTAATTACCACAAAACTGGTCATCTTCATGACCATGCTGGCTATGACTAGGAGTTTTATAGTTCACAAGGAGGTAGAAGTTTCTCCTTAGAAATCTGCGAGATTGGCCTGTTGACTAGTGATTTCATAGTCATCTATCTCTATCACTTTCAGGGCGTCATAGAAAATGAGGTCCATGGAGCTTCTGGTGTCAACCATTAGCTTGTGCACCTTCTAGCAAGCCACGTTGAGTGTGATGACTAAGGCGTCATTGTGGGGTCGGTTGAGGTCTGATGTCTCGCTCTCCCAAAAGGATATTTTCATGTTAGGTTCCTGGGTGGGAGGATTCGTTTGACTATTGGACTCAACCTTATGCAGGTGTCCTTTTATTGAATTCACGAAGTCCTGAAGGATGTCGGATCCTCCAAGGATGTAATCAACCCCTGTGTCAGAAGTTTGTCGATACGAACCTTTATCGACCAAAGTAGCTACCGATCCCTCGGGTAAAGGTTTCGGTATGCCAACTCGAAGGCTCTTCCCTTTGGGGAATTTTCTAAGGATCATATCAAATCTTTTCTCGGGAGCCAGAGTCGGTGAATCGGTTTCTTTTTCAGGTGACCAGTTTCGTTTTGGCGATGCCTCTCTCGGTGCTCTCTTTTGAAAAGGTGTTGGTTTCTTAAGATCTACGTTCTTTATTTTGCTGCTAGCTATCATTGAAGGTCCCAACACTCCTCTGTGGAATGGCCTTTTCTTTCACTAAAAGAACAAATTTTGTTCTCGTCGTAAGGTTTGGCCCAGGGAGCCTTGCTCGTTGTCGCAACAAGTTTTTCTTATTGCGTTTCCCCAATAGCATAAGAATGCTCTCCTTGAATTTGACTGTTTTGGGAGTTACCCTTCTTGAGAGGACCCTTTCCTTCTTGAGAATCAACCCTCGGAGGGTTCTGAGGCTTCTTATGGATCTTATACATGGCGGCATATTCTTCCTCCAAAGTGATGAATCAAGATGCCCTCTGCAACGCGTTGTCGATTGTCGGGGGAGGATTAACCGTTAGTTCGGACCAGAATTCGTATCAATACCAGAGACCTCTTTGGAGGGCTTCAATAGCTACCTGGTCATTAGGGTTCAAGAGATTTGTTCTGACTGCTCATAATTTATCTATGTAAACTCGCAGCGTGTCTCCAACTCCTTGCTTAATATTCCAGAGATCTACTTCGGATGCCTGTTTTTTAATGTAAGTCGAAATACTATTTAATGAAAGCATTTGTTAGTTGGTCGAAACTATCTATCGAATTTGGCTCGAGACAGGAAAACCACTCAAGAACTGTTCTTGTCTGACACTCTTTGAGAGTGCAATGAGCTTTGACGATAACTAATCTAAAGGCTCTTAGGTGGGCTTTAGGATCAGAGGTTCCATCGTATTCGGGAATCCGAATTTTCCTCGTACCTCTGATATAAGAGTTCGCAATTATGTCTCTGAATGGAATTCCACGGGTTTCTTCTATTATGAACTCTTGATATTATGGACCTGAGCATTCAAATTTTGAAGAGCTGCATGGGTCCTCTCCATATATATTCGGATAGCTTCGGGCCTATCTAAGAGGAGGACGGTTGTGTCGTCGACAGGTCCCTGATTAGAGGGTTCGCGCAGGAACAAGTTTTTGTCGTATCCCTAGGTAACTAATGAGTTGGGTATCTACCGGGTCCTCGGGTTATTTTGCTGAGGGTGATCAGCCGGGTAAACTGTCGTTGCAGCTTCTATCTTATCCTGAGTCTCTCGGTAAAGGGAATGGCTCCGAGCCTAATGTACTGAGGCTGAGGTTCTGCCACTGGGTTGGATCGAGGCGTCTCCTCCTCACCTTAATATAGGTGGCGGTGGAGGTAAACGATGATTTTGCGTAGGTAACTGGTGAGGAACCTGAGCATACATCAAGCTTATACTAGCGATGTTTGTCCCCATCACAACGATAGCTGGAGGGTTTAATGCAGGGGCTGCTCTTGTAATGGGTATCTGGGAAGGGTCCTTGACCCTCAAGTATCATGCTATCGGGGGAGTATTCTAGGCGACCACGAGGAAATGATGGGTCGGTGACAAGGTCCCGGAAAGTTACTCTGAAGGCTCGTCGTTGCGAGGGTTGCGACAATGGAGCCTGAGGCCAGCTGGATACCAGCTGGTGAACCAAGCGTTCATTCTCTTGAGTTCTATTTACCAGATGGAGCATCTTCTGACGGATCAGGGAGAGTTTGTTCTATACCTAACTCTTGGCTGGTGTCGATTGCTAGGATCTGGCAGTGCCCTGCTGCTCAGATTCTCCGAGGACCAGAGGTCTTGGGTTTTGGTCCTCTGAAAGTCTCTGCAAGGCTGTTCCTTGATTACTGAGATCGGATTGGGCTCCTATTAGAAGATGAGTCTCCGCTCGGAGATCAGATCAGTGAGGTTCTTTGGTTAGTAGGTCGGACCCTCCATGGTTCGGCGAGCTAAGGCTCGGAGTTAACGATGATAATTCCGATTGATTAAAATCTCGATTGCTTGGATCGATCTTCAAGCCGCAGAGTTTGGGACTCAATTATTTCGTCCCCACAGACGGGGCCAAAATTTGGATGCTCAATCAAACACTTAGAAATTTATACAAAGAAATGAATGAGAAAGAATTCCGCGGGAAGAATCCTATATGCACTTTAAGATGAATGACAAAGATTTTATTAATGATGATGAATGTAAACAAGTATCTTATATCGGTTGAATGATAACAAGAAAGTTTAATCTTCTAATAAGAAAGTGAAAGCTCTAGAATGTATATTTGTCTTGTTTTTCTTGTTGATCCTCCTTTCCTTTAGTTTGTTCTTCATATAAATAGGAGCTCTCGATCTTATCTCCATCTTAACTGCTCCTAGATCTGCTCCATTATTCTCGGAATAGCTTTTTGGACTTCAAAATTGGTCTACCTTGTTGCGTAAACCAGCTCTCTATTTGTTTCTTAATGGACATTTGGTTGTATCGAAATCTAGACCCAACAATTATGGATAGAAAAACTCTATTCGGAGCTCCTTCGTCTTCTTCTTAGGTTACGGCCTACGCGGCTAAGGCCAAGCTTCGAGCTCTCCTGTAGTTAACGTTCCTTTGTCTCCCAGCTCTAGTGCTCTAGGAGGGTCCGAGACCCTTCCGCTTCCGCCTTCACAAAGGCCTAGGGCTAACCCCAGGGAAGGTCGTGCGGTCGAGGACGGTCTCCAGGAAGAGCTGTACACTTACAACCTCTCGGAGATGATAGAGAACCGCACCGTTCTTCCCGGGACCCTTACGTCGATCTCATGCAGGTTTTCTTTCTTTATGTTTTCTTGTGTTGATGGTGACTTGGAATCGCTTTTACAACCGTCTCTTTGCAGCTTGCGGCGGCCATCTCCATTCTTAAAGAACTGAGGACCAGGGGACCAGCTCAGGTTCCTGAACCGAATCCTACTCAGAGTGCCTTGAAGTAGGAGCTGGCTAGGGAACGAAAGAAGGATGTGAAGGCCCTTAGGAAGTTGCAGGATACCACACACATGGCTCAGTATGCGGAGGAGCTAATGGCTCTGCATAAGAATGAGGTCACTGATCTACTTAAGCAGGTCAAGTCTTTGGAACAGCAAAGGGATGCTTCTTATGCGAGTGTTGATACTATTGCTCGTTGGGAGATTGCCAATGACCTCATCCAAGGACGCCATCTGTAGTGGGATCTGGATAGTTTTGAGGCGAACTACCCACGGGAGACATCCAGGCAGGCAAGAGAAGACCCTGCTCACCCTGCTTTACAATCGGAAGACTAAAGTTGGCCCTTCCAGAGAAGCCCCTGAGCCGTTGGTGGAGAATGGGGTGTGATAGACTTTATGTTGCCCTTTTTTTTTTTTGAAGCCATGGTTGTTTTGCGTTAAACTCTTTTCTTTTTGTATATATTGTTATGGGTGATTTTGGGATGTTATTTAGAAAGCACTACGGAAGCTTGGAGACTATGAATGTATGAGATTGGGGGTTTCGATCTAAGACAAAGAGATGAAAAGATGTGTTTTATTCTCTTAAGACTTAGGTTTTTTCAGATTACTTCTCCTAACCCACATGTTTTATGTTATTACATGGAGTTGTTCATTATCTCCTATAAATCAGGAGATATCATATCTATCTAATAAGTTTACATGATTATCTACTTGTTTAACATATAAGATAAACATTAAATAATTTCGGCTAGCTTCTTGCCTTGCTATGGCATTAGGCTTTTGCCCCTTATTGCGCAGATTCGATCCAAAGTTTAGGAATAACATGTCTCCCTCATTGCTTTGGCAGGAAGCCACACGTTACTTGGCCTTTTGTTCGTATGAATTCAAGCTACTTTGAACCCCTTAGATGTTTGCTTGCTTACTGCCGGAATATTGTTGATTATGGTTGCGATTTCTGCAGGAAGTTCCTGCTGCTTCTTGACGTCTTGCTCCTGGCTTTAGGACTTTTGAATTTCAAACTTGCAACGTGTTGAGAATCTTGGAAACTTTGGCGAAGATCTCGGCCGTCCGTTTAGGTTATGTTAAAAAAATTTTAAAAAAGGGAGAGATTTCTCCAAGATCTGTGCTCCCTCATCACTACACGCATGTGGATAGCTTCACTTCTTTCCCTTTCTTCTTCAACATTTAAAGTTTTTCTTCATTCTTGCCTTTTTTCTCTGTTCTCTTTCCTTCTTCTTGCGAAAAGCTTCCTTTTGGAATCCACATTCGAGCTCTATCCCATTCAAGATCTCAGGTTAGAATCTTCTTCTCCTTCTCCTTTTTCTTCTTTTAAGCTAGGATCTAAAGGTTATTTTAGGGTTTAGGGTCCGCTTAGCTTATATGTTTCATGCCCCTTTCCGAACCCTAGATCTAGAAAACCCAGACATTCTCAGGTTGCAATATCCAGCTCCGCCGAAGAATTCTTGCCAGAAGTCTCTTCATCCATCGGTGCCCGGGTTTGAAAAAGGCATCTGATCAGAACTAGTCCGTCTTCAGAGGTAGAAGGATCTTCAGAGGACCTGGAGATCCAAGATGTCACCGCGAGATCTCTTCGCACCGTCGTCGGTCCTAGTTTTATGAAAGTTGGGTTGACGCCTGGCTTTTCTACCTTTTGGAAGTTCACTGGTAGGTCTAAGATGTTTCCCTTTTTATGGCGCTTGGACCAAGTGCTAATTTCGTGATATTTTTTTTTGCAGAGGTACCAACAAAGAAATCAGAGGAAAGAAAGGAGGGTGTTGAGGAGGCTTGGGAGATTTTGATTGAAGAAAGGAGTATCTCGTTTCTTTTGAATGAAGAGGCGTTAGGATAAAGCAACATTAGAGGTTTTCTTTCTGCTTTCTTTTTTGTTTATAATTTTATCTCTTGCTGACTTCTTTTTGCTTTGCAGGGAATATGGCAGGATCCGGGTCCAATGTGTTGGAGGATTTCAATAGAGCTCATGCAACAAGGAAGGTTAAGCTGGAATCATAGAGCAAGATTCCGGAGGTGGTGGAGATCTTGGAGTCTCCTTCTTTTGGGTCCAAGAGGAAAGGGACCCAGAGGGCCTCAGCCTCTACCAAGAAGGAGAAGAATATTCCTGTCAAGGTCTCCTCCTCCTCTGCTGGTGATCTCGACGGTGCTCTGGAGCACCTACAAAGCTCTTTCTTCCCTTCAGTTCCCTTCAACTATCCCAACTCCGATAATCTAGGGATCCTCGACCATGTCAAGAAGGGGATGATTAAGGTAATTAACCTGCCCTTGATGTCTAATTGGTCCTCTATTTTTGGCTAACCTTCCTTTTATGTATTTTTCAGCTGGCTGCCTCGCTCTTCCATGCTAAAGATCAAATCGCCACGGAGGTGGTTTCTACTGGAAAGGTCCAAGTGTAAGACTATCTTGCTAAGCTGAAAGCAGAGAAGGATAGGTCTCTTGGCCTCGAGAAGGAGCTGAGGGAGATGAAGGGGTTGGCTCCTGGGCTGGACTCTTAAAATCATAAGGCAGAAGAGAAGGTGCTCTCCTTGAAGGAAGAGAAGACGCTCTTGGAGCAGGAGGTTGCTGGTCTGAATGCGAAGGCGGCCACATTTTCGGAGTAGATGACCATGGCCATTAATGGTGCCAAGATCACTTACCGCTAGGAGGAATTAAGAACTACCAGACGGCGGAGGCAGAAGAGAAGGTGATCTTGCCAAGTCTGGTGTAACCCCGATGAGCCAGAGATTCCTCCTACCAAGTCTGGTGTAACCCCGATGGATTCAGAGACCAATGCGGACAATTCTCCTTCCCTAGATCCTCCAGCTGCCTAGCCTCCTGTTTTGTAACCAAGAACCAAGCTACTTTCCTCTAGAGGAAATTTATCTTATCTTCTTTTTTTTATGATGATATGCCCCTGCGTGGGCCTAGTTCTACCCCTTGTGGGCTTGTTTAAGACTTTTTATGGCCTTAGTGGCCTTAACTAATTTGTGGCCTTCTTGTCCTTAGCTTTGATCTACCCTTCGGGGCTTTGAACTCGTGTTTTGGCCCTTCGTGGCTCTTTTTATGAATATTATGTGCTCCTTTAATGCTTTCTACCTTTTGCTTTAACAAGCTATTCCTTAGGATACAAAGATAACACTCATCGTCTGGCTTTTGTAAGCCTTTTGCTTTTTTGACGTCTTGGTTGTTTGGCCTCTAGCTTTAAGCTTCTAGGTTTCGTTGTGTCTTAGGAGAACTTGTTATCCTCTTTTTTTTTGAGATCCTACTTCTTGTCTTTGGACAGTACTTAGGCTTTTGAGCGTGTTTTCCCCCACTTAGGCGATTACTAGCCCTTGGTGTTTTGCTACTTGGAGGTAACTTACGAATTTTGGCTCTCTTTTAACCGGAGGTAACAGCTTGCTTTTTGGCATTCTGCTACCCGGAGGTAACCAATTGCTTTTGCTGCATTACGCTTCCTGTCGTGAAGCCAGTATAGGTGATGTTGGGGTCAAAAACTGTCTCGACGAAATCGATGCCTGAAAAGGGTCTCGGAAACAACGTTTCCTCCTTCGAAGATGGGAATCATAAGGAAATCCGAAAGCTCTGAGATTCACATCGTCCGAAAGAAACTAAGAACATCCGAGTACCTAGACCAACGTCGACGGCCCTCGGATAGACTTCCACACAACTACGCGGTACGTCTTCCGGATCAACGAAAAACCGCTAAAAGCATTAGAAAACCGTGCCGCTTCGCGAGAATGTCTAAAACACCAATTAACGCCAAACCCACGAACGAGTTCTGAAGCCGATCTAAGCGAACACTGAAACCAAGGATGATGGTCTTGCTTGGCGCCAACTGACGCCAGGACCAAGCACAGTCCTCGCCGCCAACTGGCGCCAGGACCAAGCACGCTCCTCGACGCCAATTGGCGCCGGGACCAAGCACGGTCCTTGGCGCCAACTGGCGCCAGGACCAAGCACGGTCCTTGGCGCCAACTGGCGCCAGGACCAAGCACGGTCCTTGGCGCCAACTGGCGCCAGGACCAAGCACGGTCCTTGGCGCCAACTGGCGCCAGGACCACGCATGGTCCTTGGCGCCAACTCCCGACAGGACCAAGCACGGTCCTTGGCACCAACTCACGACAGGACCAAGCACGGTCCTCGGCACCAACTGGCGCCAGGACCAAGCCCGGTCCTCGGTGCCAATTGGCGCCAGGACCACGAACGGTCCTTGGCGCCACCTGGCGCCAGGACCGAGCACGGTCCTTGGCACCACCTGGCGCCAGGACCGNCAAGACCATGCCCGGGTCTTGGCGCCAAGACAGACACTCCTCCTTGGCGCCAACTGGCGCCAAGACCACGCACGGTCCTTGGCGCCAACTGGAGCCAAGACCAAGCCCGGTCCTTGGCGCCAACTGGCGCCAGGACCAAGAGCGGTCCTTGGCGCCAATTGGCGCCAGGACCAAGCTCGGTTCTTGGCGCCAACTGGCGCCAGGACCAAACACGCTCCTTGGCACCAACTGGCGTCAGGACCTAGCACGGTCCTTGGCGCCAAATGACGCCAAGACCAAGCTTTGTCATTGCCGCCAATTAGCGTTAGGACAGGCCACTTGACTTGGCGTCCGTTTGCGCTGAGGTGCGGATAACGTTCAGTCGTAATCCGTTGACCGAACCACGTCCCTTCTGAACATCATTCCCTTCGATTCATCGTTCGACCATCTCTCGTGGCATCTCGATTGGAGTTTCCGTCAAACCGTCATGACAAGAATCAAAAGGATTCGTGTTTTCCGTGGATTTCGTATCAATCGCATAAAACGACTTGGCCAAGCTGAAACACCGGAAGGGTCTAAACTATGCGACTGACCGCATAAGTCTACGGAGCCGCTGTCGCTTGCTCTCGCGAGAAACGGTTTTCCGCGGTAAATCGTATAGGACGTCTAGCCGCGAAACGGCCCGAAAGGGTCCAAACCGAATTAACGACCCACTTACGGTTTCCAGGCGAGAACCGGCCCGTTTGCGACGAGGGCCCATCAGGGTTTCGCGAAAATGTAAAACTCTGGAAAGATATGGAAGGATCTCGAAGATATTTGGAAGAATCACGAGAAAAGGAATATTCCCGCAAAGAAGATATGCACGAATCTAGACGGAAAAGGAAATCGAGCTGGCCCACGAGGATCTATATAAAGGATGCGAAGTCAAAGGGAGATTTTCGTTAGCTTTCGTACTACGAGCTTTTCGTCATCACATAAACACTTAGAAAAACTAGGGTTCTTGTTTCGTTTTTCGTTAGTGAGTTGCGTCTCAACTAGGTTACGAGTTTTGTGCCTTAGTTCTAGGTAATCGTCACCAACAGATCTTGCAGCCACGGCTTAAACACCGGTTGTGCACGCTCCGATCTAGGAATTCGAATAAGACCCTTAAATTCTTTGTTAACTGTGTCTGTCGAATCGCTCTCCGTTTACGCTTTCTGCATACTT
>OVAN01005518.1:0-23328 GCA_900406275.1 Anastatica hierochuntica | reverse complement strand
CAGTTCCAAAAGGTTCTGTTTTCTAGTTTCAGAGATCCAGGGTTGCATCAATATATCTCTTTGGCATCTTTTGAAGATACACAAAATGTAAGATTAAATTTTTTGTACTGCCTTTATTTTTCATTTGTAGTTTCATTTGTAACATGTTTTGTTTATGAGGTTGTTAAGATTAGTGGGAGTTTTATTACTCTTAAAAAGAGGTGCAGTGACAAGAAAAGATGTGGTCGATACGTTTTTGTTAACCGGCAAAAGAATAAACTACGAACACTTATTGTGAGTGGTTTCAAGGAAGTTTTGGGTGATGATGCGGATGAGGATGATTTTAAAAGAGTCCCTAAAGGAGTATTCAACACGAGTGGAGAGACCATTAGCATTTTTCTTCCCAAAAACCGAGAGTTTGATTCGACTTCTCTCTTAGTTAATGTTTTGTTTGCTCTTCTTTTATTCGTTGTTTAACAATATTTTCTTTGCTACAGGTTTGCTTACCTGCTCGTCAGGCTAAATGTTAAAAGCAACTATTTTAGAAGCTGTTGGGATGACAATCATCCATTTTATCTCAAGTTGCCGAAAGTGGATCTCTTTGTCCAGGAGGTTTTATTGGAACCCAAGTTTTTTGGGCCTGATGGTTTGGATGTAATTGAGGTACTCACTCATATTTTTGTTCTTGTTCGGATATGATCTGATATCGTTTGGAATGTGTTTTTTTGTGTGGTTTTTGAATGGTTTTTTAGATGTGTTTTGGGTTTGGGTTAATGTCTCTGATTTTGAATGTGCTTGGTTTTGGAATATGCTTCGTAATGTCTATGATGTTTTTTGTTTGTTTAATTTGTCATCTTTTAGGCAATCAAATCATTTGGAGCTGTCCGAAGCATTTGAATACAACTGTTGGAGACAGAGAAAAGAATTGCAAGTAAAAGAAGAATTAAATCTCTTATTTGAAAATGATTGTTGAATCTCTTAGTATCCAAGTTGCACCTTTACACTTATTTTCCTTTGACCAGGATGTTTCAATGTTGCATTTGAAGTGAGGTGGAGCAGCTGGTTCCCATTTGATATGTGGCTCAGGATGGTTCATTATCAGTGTCCTTTGTTCATCCTATGTTTCTTCTTTAGCATAAAACCATGAATCAGCTTCTTGTTGGATTTTTGTAATGATCTCATGTGGCTTAAACCTTTTGCCTTCCAATGCAAATACTATTCCTTTGTTTCCACAGGTACCCTAAATTCCATGGGAAGCATCTTCTTCTTTCAATCTCCTTTTAGTTACCCACACACAATCTCCTTTTCCAAAATTTATAAAAACAAAAACATTTTTTATTTTCACCATTACACAATCCCCAACTTTATCTTCACATATAGTTCTCACTCATACCAATAATAAACGCAAATGAAAGAGACTTCAAAAGAGCTTCTTCCTTCCACTTCTACTATCTCAAACCATCTAGACATAAAATCTATGTCTAATTCCTCTTCCTCTGCCTCTTCAATCGTGACAGCCTGATTGTGTCCAAATCACCTTGCAGCTAAGAACTTAGCAGGCGGACGAATCCATGGATTTAGATATTTGTTTGCTTAAAAGCCAAAATAGAGCCCTAATTTCAAAGGTGTAGATAGTTGTTGTATTAAACCTTAAACTAGTAAGGAGTAAGATTCAGTGTAAAGATTATGCATTTGATATTATTAAGCCAGAAAAAAAACTAATTGAAGAAAATAATAACATATTATAAGGTCGAGACTAGGAATAAAAAACCAAGTTAACGTAGAAAAGAACACAAGAGATCTTTTGTTAACAAAAACTATGAGAAAGTGCTTATATGACATTGAACTCGAAATAATTTCAAAAGCTTAGAGATCCATTAATTAATCTTTCTTCTCCTTTTGGTTAAAAAGATCAATTAAGCTAACTCCAGTAACCTTCAACGGCAAGCCAAATTCCGGTTCTGTAACAAAATAAAAACAAAAGGATGATTTAAGAAACTAGTCCATGTTTAATAAAAATTTGGTTTTACAAATCATTCCAACTTACTTATTTCATTGCAATAAACAACCTTCTCGAGAGGCTCATGTGATCCATTTGAGCTAGGGAAAAAGAAGGATTAGTTAAGCTGCTTAGCCTCAAATTTCAGAGAGAAAAAAAAAAGGAAGAAGCCAATTCTTTATATGTTCTTCATAGCCTTACTTGATCTGAAAGAGGCTTCGTGCCCCGGGCGCGGGAAGAAGAGGATAACGACGATGAGTAAAAGGATCAAATCCTGTCCAGGGTTTATTCCAGTATTTGGAGCGATTATACAAAGGGAGTTTGCGAATGCGCCTAGCTCCCCTTGACTTACTGTAAGACATATATCACCACATCAAAACGCAATCAAGAACAGAGAACGACCATAATCCAAAAGTAGAAGCAATCCATATACAAGTATTCACAGTTTGATGATCTCAACGAGTAAGAGATATATCAAAAACAAAAATAAGCAAACTCAGCTATGAGAATTATCATATATATATGCAATTCAAGAGGGATCAAAGATAACACGTTTTTGGTTCAAAAACTACAATCTTTTCTTGTCACTATTTTCTTTTATCGAACTTAACTATATTATTTGAACTGTATATACCTACAAACTATTGTATAATATAATGTAAAAAACTGGTAATATTGGTCTACAAAACTCTCAATAAACTCATGTGTATTGAAATATTCATATTCTCATTATCTCATTACGATTACCAACCAAACCAAATCAAACATAACAATATTCACAGTTTGATGATCTCAATGAGCAAGAGCTATATCATAAACAAAAAATATGCAAACTCAGCTATGAGAATTATCATATACGCAATTCTATTATCGCTAGCATTAAACAGTCAAAGAACTAACTGAGAACGATGGCGAAGCATCAAAGAGAACGTTCTCATGTTTGTCGATAGATGAGAAGGATTAGAAGCAAAGAGGAATTGATTGAGAGCGGCTGCCAAAACCCTAAAATACACGAATCCGAAATATATTCGGGTGCACTCGGGTTTTGGATGGTTTTTACTTAACTCCAACCAAATTTTCAAAAGCCTTGAACGGATCCTAGAATTTTTTAAAACGAGATCCGAACCCCACCCGAACCCGAATGAGACCCCGAATGTCCAGAGCCATCGGAAACGAATAACCTAACCGGAAAAATAATCTCTTATCGAATTTTATCCGAAATAAAAATATCCTAGTGGATCCCCAGTGTTTATTCGATTGGATATACCCAAACCGAATCGATACCTAGTCATATGCCGAATTTCATATGGTTCCAAAAAAACACCCAATATTCATATACCTAAATTAGTTATTTTAGGGTATTTCATATATTTTTAGGGATATTTGGTTTTTTATTTATGTATGCTTTCAAATATTTCTATATTTTTTAGATATTCTAGAGAACTATTAATTTATATTTAAATATTTTGAATGTTTTAAATATATTTGGATACCCGAAATATTCAAAATATCCGAACTTGAACAAAACTAAAAAATATTTGGGTATTTTCGGTTCATCGTATAATATAGGGACCGACCCAGACTCGAAACGAAATAAAAATAAATATAAACCACGATGAATCCTAAGACCTATAACCAAAATATACAAGACCCGAATGGAATCGACCCTACCGCTAAACAAATTGGCTAACCAAACCACGACACTGAACGTTAATGTCACCACCACTCTCTCAAAAGTATGTAAAACTTTGAATTCAGAAAATTTGGTTATATCATTTACATTTGCAATAACTTTCTACACCTGTAAAAATTTAAATATTGTAATATGACTTCATAAAAGTGTAAGTTCATGACTAAAGTCTATGGATACTTATATACAAGTACATAACAAATATACAATCATTTGTAAAAGAATACAGAAAAAAATAGTTGTGATTAAAAGATCAAGATGTCGTCTAGTATAATGTCCTTCAAATGTTGCAAAAATAGTTTTTACTAGATGATATGTTACTATGTTTATAACCAGATTTAAATGGTGGAAGATTTTTTTCCCATCTAAACTAACTTTATTCATTAAAACTAAGTAGAGTACCAAATAGAATACAAAACCGGCAAAGTACGATGTTTTTCTGAAATCAAAAGCCGGCGAATTTAAAGATACCCCTGAACTATAAAACAAAACACTAAGAAACCAACTAAGAAACACATACAAAAGATTGAGACCATATGGGATGAGACAAAATATCTTTAAATGAAATACTAATTAGGTAGAGAACGAAATCGATTGAAAGAGTAGTGGAGTTGAGCATAACACGCCAAAATTATTGCATGAAACACCCAACCGTAATTCATTATATTGCCCGCATTCCTGATAGAGCCACAAGTATCAACGACGAGTATCAACGACGAGTAACAACCCCGACCGAAGAAAATAGCACTCCTGTGAGAACCATTTTTACCATCCACGACCTTCGGCAAGCTCTAAGACATCTCCTTGTTGAGGAACCGAACACCGCTTACAATAAGGAACCCGAAGATCCTAGTTAGTAGGAGAAGCGTACCTCTCGCGCAACCCGTAAACCACCTAATCAGAACAAATGATAAACTCACCAACCACAAGAGCCGATGGGAAGTTTGAGAAGAAGACACAAAACTTCACCAAACAAGTCACACTCCAAGATTGGAACCATTGATCAAAACACGCTCACCCCTGAGATCAACACAAACGAGCCAAAAACTCGCCCAATCCGTGACCACGATAAACAAGACAAAAGCTGGACCTTTAAGTAACCCTAAAGCCAAGAGAGAAATGATGAAGATCTAAGGCTCCAAACCAAAGAAAACTCTGCCATAAACTGAACACCACGCCGTAAACCCAAGAACCAAGTCAACGAGTGAGCTCTTATCAGATCAGATCTAAACCACCACCACTTTCCAACCCTAACGACACTTGGAAGAGAAACCACGAGGCCGGATAACATGATAATACCTGAAAATCATTTAAAATCATCGCGTGTGCGTTTGAGTCGCCTGAGCTTTTGAGTCGCCAAACGAATGTTGGCGCGGGCTGGGTCGCCTGAGCTTTTGTGTGACTTCATTCGTGAGTTTATTATAGTCTTCAACCCAAGTTTTACCATGGTCAGGGCCGTCTTTTAGCAAGTGTAAGTGGAGCGATCAAACAGGGTCTAGACTCAAAAAGAAAAAATTATTTATAAATTAAGGGTTTAAAATTTTAATTTTTTAAAATAAAAGCTATAAATTTAGGGCCTATAATCACTATTAAAATATAAATATACATATATATGATTACTAAATTTTAGAAGTTATATTATATCATCAAATATATCTTTAATATATTTTTTTTGAACAAGACCTAAAAATAGTTTGAGACGGCTCTGACTATAGTCTTTGACTATATAGTCTTCAACTCATAATTATACTTATAATTTTTTTAAGTTAACAATTTTATTATCATTAACTACTAAAAGTGCATGGAAAACCTAAATCATCTATCATTTTGAAACAAGAAAATTTTCTGAATTATCTATCATTTTAAAAAATAGGGGAATATAACACTGAAACCATAACAATATGGAATATGTGTTTTTTCTGCATGTTATATAAGTGAACAAATTCTTACCTATTGCGGTTCCTATATTTAAAAGAAGATTTAATAATATAGATATTTACTCTCACTACATAAGCGATTACTTCTTACTTCATTTTTGTTTACATTTATGGTTCTTATTAATACATTATACTTAAAAATGTGGTGCAATATATATATATTTTTTTATTTAGATTATGTCTTACATCATATATTGTGGTGCAAAATGTTTTTTCTTTTTTAAAAAAGGTTCACATACGCATGATCTTATGATTTGTATATCTCAATATGGGCGCAACATGTTCATTATGATTATATATAATCATATACTAACAACACATACCTCTATCAAAAAATTACTCACAACGCTTTTTTTTTGTTAAATCTCACAACACATACTTACTACTACTACTATTATTTAGTAATTTTTCATTGTGTTTATGCAACCATTCAAACACCGTCCATGTAGTTATGTGTGAATGTGAACGAAATTAAGATATGTGATTAATAGTAATCATCTTTGCCTTGATAATAAGGCACATTTGACCAGATTTTTAATACTTTTCTTGGTTAAAGTTAGGCTTACTACCATAAGATAATAACAATGACAGAATACACGAGAAAAAAAACAAAATTTTAGCGGTCAAATTGCACTAAAATGCAAAAGATATCCTCTATACCATATGTGTATAAATATTTACTACTCATCATATTTTTAGACATATTTGTAATAAACTTTTTAACACTCTAAAGTAAAAAAGGTTATTGAACCGAATTTGGGCTATGGCTCACACTTTATATATTTAGAGGCTAAAAATGCTATAAAGCCCGCAAAAACTTAATTGAATCTTCTACATTTTCAAGAGGGTATTATTACTCGGTATCATTTTCAAGTATGAGTTGTGAACAATTTTTTGATATAAGTATGTACTCAGAGTATATGACTATATACAATCATAATAAACATATCGCGCCTATATAGTAACACAAAAAGTCATAAGGATCACATGTACGTGAACCTTTTTTAAAAATAAAAATAAAAATTTGCACGAACATTGTTCGTAAACGATTTTCGGAACCCTAATTTTTCTAAATTAAAAATTTTTGTTCTTTAATTTTTAACATATTTTGTTTATTAGGTTGTTAAGATTAGTGGGAGTTTCATGACAGTTAAGAAGAGGGACAATGGGGAAAAAAGCGTGGTGCTACGTTTTTGTTAAGCGGCAAAAGAATAAGTTACAAACCATCTCTTTTAGTTAATGCTCTGATTGTTTGCTATTTTTTTCCCTTGCTTAGAAATGTTTTTTTTACTACAATTTTGTTTAATTTCTCATAAAGCTAAATGATAAAAGTGACAATTTAGAAAATGATCAAGATTCAAATCCCTCATTTTATCTCGAATTGGAGAATGTGAAACTCTGTATCAAGGAGACTGTAATGGAATCCAAGTTTTTTGGGTTTGCTGGTTTGAATGTAACTGAAGTACTCACGCAATTTTCTTTTTTTTTTGCATATGATCTGACTATCGTTTGGAAGCTTTTTTGTGCATGTGGTTTTTGAATGGTCTTTTGAGATGTGTTTTGGTTTTGGATTAATGTTTCTAATTTTTGAATGTGATTAGTTTTGGAATCTACTTTTTCATGTATATGATTTGTTTTTAGTTTTATTTGTCATCTTTTAGACAATCAAATCTTCTGGAATTGTCTCCAAAGAAACACTTGAATACAGCTCATGGAGACAAAAAAAAATAATTGTAAGTAAAAAAGAATTAAATCTCTTAGTTAGAAATAATTGTTGAATCTCTTAAGGCATATGCATCGGTAGTTTTTCAACTGAGTTTCTCACTATAAACAATAATAAAAAATAAATAAAAAAACATATGAGAGAGAAGAAAAATGATGAGAGACGGTTCCCATACGAGAAACTCTTAACCGATTTTAAGATACTCCTTTGCCACTTGTCTCTTTTTAATTAGCTCAATTACATTTTAGTCTTTAAAAATTAATGGTGAGACTGAGTTTGAGAAACTATGCGTTGAGGATGGTCTTAGTAAGCTTCACATGCACACTTATTTATCATAGACCAGGATATTCCAATGTTATGAAGCAGATGTTCCCATTTGATACGACCCATTATTGTTCCCATTAAAATATCCAATACATTAAGGCCCATTATTAATAATCCCAACGAAAGGCCTATTTTAAAAAGCCCAATAAGTCCCATTAAGATCACAGCGAAGAGAAACAAACAAACACAAACGCACACACGATGATTTTAAGCGGTAAAGTTAGGGATTGTGGCGCCGGGCTGAGTCGCCTGAGCTTCTGCCGCCGGCTTGACATCCTTCGACGGCTCAACATGTTTTCCGGTGAGTTCAACCGGCAAATCAGCGACGATACCTTTCAAGTAAAAAGTGTAAAAAAGCTTCGTCGGATACACAAGCTGACGAAGCTTGACTTGTCCGTACGCTCCTTCGAAGACGCCGGAGCCGCCGGTGATGGCGAGGAACGTGTCCTCGTATGTCAAGTAAGGTCCTTGAACCGAAATGTGACCGTAATCTCCGAAGTAGAAGCTGTAAGAAGCTTCAAAGCGAACACCTTTCTTCTCGGGAACGTTCTGGATCAAAACGCAGAGTCCTGCGGTGATTCCGATGCGTTTCTTGAGATCTCCGGTGTAGAGTTTGTTCGTGAAGGGAACAAGATCGCCGATGAAAAGTTGATCTGGCTTTTTGCTTAGCTTTAGAACAGCAGGACTGTTTCGATCGCCTTCGTTGAACTCGTACACGTTGAGTTCTTGGATTCTAGCTGTGATTGATTGTTTCACAAATGCAAAAGATCGATTCTTTATGAAATGGGTTCTTGATTTTGAGCATAAAGATTCAATTTTGATCCTAATGTGTAGATTTTGAACATAAAGATCAAAACTTTCAGATCCTAATTGTTCTGAAGATCTGTTTAATTGGATGATGTTTTTGACTTACTTGGTCTGGAGTTATCACTGCTGCTACACATGGTTCTGAAGAATCCTCGAGTGGAGGAAGTGGTGGATCTTGATAAATCTGGACCGTTGAATGAGATCTTGGGGTTTTGGAAGGATCTTGAGAAACCCAGGAGAGACTTTTGGTGAGATTGATGATTACGAGAGAGATTCTTTAGAGTTGATATAGAGATCGACACAGCAGCAGAAGCAGAGGAAGCCATGATTATAGACTTGCCTGTTTGATTTAGCTTTGTAACTAAACACTCTTGATAACAAGAGAAACTGATATTGTGTGAGGAGCTTCTCTCTGTTTTTTTTAATGGATGCTCTTTGTACTATGCATCTGATAGTGATAATAATAATGATGAGGCATGTGAGTAAAATCTTGGATAGTGGAATTTCACTTTCAGCTATTAAACACAAAAAAGACATTAAAAAATAGACTTGCATTTATATAACTATTGTGTAATGGGAAGAAACTGGACTTGAATATTGATTAAGAAAAGTAATGAGCCAAACATGTGGAACATTTTATATTATCAATCCGACAATATCCTATCTTTGAGATCTGTAAGATGATACTTTCGATGCACTGATCATGGGGAACGCACCATGTTATTACTTTTTCTGCGCCCACTAATCTATATATAATACCATGTGGAAAACGCGATTAAACTACACTAAACAAGCCGACAATTTGAATTGATTTATTAGTTTATGCATCTAGAGATGTTGCATTCAGATACAAAAAAAACGAATACTACTTATATGGAAATTCAGTAGTAGGTCTTTTTTTGGTGAATGATTCTGGTTCCAGCATTTTCTAGCTTTGACAGAAGATCAAAGGTGAAAAGATTTACTTTGTGATCAAGATACGTTAGCATTTGTCTTCCCACTTCAATTCCATATCGACAATGTTCTGTTTGTGTTGAAGTTTCCTATGCGAGCGAGCTTCCGGAACAGGATCGGCTCTGAGATTCGAGGGGCTATAAACTTATACACAGTTGGGAGTCGAATTATATATGTAAATTTTTTTCTCGGTTTGGAGGTCGGTCGTACTATATATATTAATTCGAAAATGTTTGGGAACTTAAACCAAACAAATGTTTCGTACGGCATGATCTAACGTGGATCCTGCTCCGGAAATAAATAACCATAGATCAATCTATGCATTCCTCAATCATGTTTAATGTTTAAGAACAGATATATGTTGTTAGCCGCCAAGATTGACCACCGACTCCTCTCGTTGGACTAGCTAGCTTTTGGACTAAGCCCATTGGCATATGATCGATACAACATGGGTTACTTGGCCCATATGGAGTTCATGAATATTTGTGATAAAACTTGCATCTATTTACAATACATTGATATTAATACTCTAATATTCATATTTTTAGGGTGACATTATTTTCATCTATTTAATATTCCCTCCGTTTCTTAAAAAGCGTCGTTTTAAGGTTTAAATTTTGTTTTATAAAAAAATGTCGTTTTACATTTTCGATGCAAATTTATTAAGAAAATTTTGATTTTAAAAAACTTTTTTTGGTGTTTTAGTGAAGATCATATAAGACATTTTAATAGTTTTTTTAAATTTGTGTGAAAAATGTCAGAATGACACTTTTTGCGAAACGGAGGGAGTAAGAATTTTAGGTTTTTTAATTTAAAAAATACAGAGAAAATATTATTTAATTTAGTACTTATGTGTTTCAATTTCGTATGTTCTAAATTATTATAGTGAATTTGAAAATTTTCCTCGTATGTATCTATATCAATATGCATGTTTGCAGAATCTGCACGCGTCATGTTTCAGTAATTCAGTTATAATTTTTAAAAAAATCCATTCGTTGGAAACTTATGTTCTTACAACACCTCAATATATTGCCATATATAACAATATGAAAATACTATTGTAAAAACATTTGGTTTGTTGACAAAAAAAAAAAAAAGAACATTTGGTCATATTATTCTTAAGAGTAGTTTTCATATGAACAATATGAGATTTGACAAAAAAACATTCTCATACTATTAAAACTCTTCAAACATCTAACATTTTTATCCTATAAATCAAATGAAATATACAATTAAAATCATTGCAAATAAAACAATTCATGAGCCTTTGGTAATAAGAAAAAATCTATGCGATTTACAAACGAAGACGAGTTGTTACAAGGCGTGAAAGATATGTTGCTTCTTACTACACAGTATCGATAACATCTCATTATCGTTAACTCTCTTCTTCCCTACGACGACGTCGTTTCTCAGACTCATCGGTGATATATCGACTCCGAACAACCTAAAAACCCGACCCGCTTCTGAGCCCGACCCGGATTTCAACTTCCAACCAATGTATAACTGTTGATCCTGACCGTTGGATCTTCTAAAACTAACCACATCACCAGCACGTAGATTCTTCTCCTTAACGAATCTGCTCCAACCTTTGGTCAACACATAGCTTTGACTACTGTTCCAATACGAGTAACGGAACCTCCACACTTTCCCCGTCACGTCTTCGAAACTCAACAACACTCCTTTAACGGAAACGTTACTTGACGGTGACGGAAAGTGTTTCTCCGCGTGATGTTTCGGTATCACGAGACGGTTTAGCTTCCCAACGTCGCTAGGCGTTACCGCTTTCTCAAACAGAAGCTCCGCCGACTTAAACTCCGTCGTCGAACCACCGTCGACATTATTTAACGTCGCCGTCATCGTCTTGACAGCATTCCCGTTACCGTTGTAACGCCGTTTACTCTGCTCAAGCTCCTCCTTATACGTATGTTTCCTTAACATATCGACGATCTCAGACTTGGAGTGTGAATGCAAAAACTCGACCTCTCCGTCGTCAAGCGTCGTCTCTTTTAAGTTTTTGACGGCGTCGCGGCCGCGGAAACGGTGAACCGCCACGTCGTACGAGCGAGCCGCCTCGTCTTCCTCGTTGAAAGTACCGAGCCACACTCGCTGATGCTTCTCGTATATCTGAGCTCCCCATCTCCCGTTCGGCTGCGGCACGACGCCTTTGTACTTAGACGACGGTAACTTTCTAGACTCCGCCTCCGCGCCGTTCTCGGAATCTAACACTACGCTCGAGCCGCTTCCCATCCTGTACAGCTTCGCCGGAGGTCTCGCCGGAGTTTCGCAAATAGAACTTTTACTCGTTGTACTTATACCCTCTTCTACGCTACTCACTTCCATTAGCTTGATGATTCTATGTTTGAGTTTTTTATGGATTTGGTTTGTGTTTTGAGTCAATGGAGAAATCAGAAATGTGTTTTGAGAGAGAGAGTTTATGTTGTTATGTGTGTAGAAATGTATGCATGTATGTGTATGAATATATATAGAATAAGGAAATAAGAAAAAGCAAGTGTCACTTATGGTATTATTATTTTATTTTCACTTTTTGTAATAATTATACAAAAATATATATGTAAGAACGCGTGTTTAAGGAGAGTAATTATAGTTATTGTAAGAAAAATAAAATGTTATTGACTGAAAAAAAATTTGTAGTTTATGGGCAAGTGTATGGGTGTGTGAATGGGTCTATCATCTTTGTGTATAGGTCAACTCAAAACTCAAAGTGAAGTTTCGTTGAAGACAATTCTATAAAATATATAAAGTAGTTCAGGTAGTATATTAGGTCAATTATATTCACAACTCAAAATGTTAAAATATAGAAAACATACGAGCAATAATCCTTTTAAAAATGCACTTGTTGGTCATAGACGCAAAGCCTCCTCTTGCTATGATGCTATATAGAATTGTGTTTAACACTAATCTCAACTCGTTTTATGAACGTAATTTATTTCTTATCATGATATTATCAATTGTTTAGTCGTGAATTTACGCATATACTATAACCCCAATTAATTAATACCTCCATAGACTAATAATTTTTTTCTAGTCTTAAACTAAGTTTTTGACTAAAATAATCTTTCAATAAATTAATAACTTTTAAAATTAATAAAACACATCCCTTCCAACAATATTAATTTATAAAGGTTTAATTGTATATTGTAAATAAAAATTTAGGAATAATATAAGTTATTTCATTTATTTGTATAAACTAGGAGTATATGAACAAATAGAGAAAGGAATATGTTGTGGGTGTGTGCATGGAGAAGTTGGTCCCATGCATGGACCATTATTGGATAAAGGGTCCACGGTGGAAATCGACATCACTTTACTGAAGTTCATCTCCCCTGAGTTTTGATGCTTACACACAAAAAAAAAAACTGTAACAAATAACAACGACTATAACTATAAGAAAAAAGTAACAAAATATTTAAGATTTGATTACCATGCTAAGATTCCTCTAATGCTTACCATGCTAATAAAGATCTCTCTTTCAAATATTTGTTATCCTTATCTGATTGCTATTCTTATCTCTTCAATTATGGTATTGAAAATTATTATCATCCGTATATGGACACGGTAAATTCCAAAATCAGAAAATTGTCGATTTTTCTTCGTTATTTTCTTTTATAATAATTCCATTTATATTATATATCGATGAACGAGTGTATGTGACACAAATTTAATTGCTAATATTTATTACTATGTATTAACAAAATCAATAAACAAAAATAAAATATATACCAAACCACAACAGGATTCCAAATTTATATCCTTTGACTTCTTTGCTACTAGTTTAGGAGATAAGTTTGCGCATCAAAATATGTTTGATGGTGTTTATTTTATATACCGTCTAATTTTAAAATTTTGAATTACAATTAATCTCACTGCTTTCATTGTGTGATTTAGTCATTTAGTGTCATAAAATTACGTATCCAATACTCCATCTGTTTCACAATAATTGATGTTTAAGGTTTCTTTACAATGTTTAAGAAACTACAAATTTTTATTCAGTTTATCTATTTTTCCATAAAAACAACATTAAATACAACTAATTCAACCAATAAAAAATTACACTGCAAAATACAAATAGTCAAAAACACAAAACAACATTAAATTTCTGCATAGAAAATTAAAAACATCACTTAAATTGAAACAAAACTGAAATGGAGGGAGTATATAATATGGTTTGGAAATATTTAACAAGTGATTTGGATAGCTTATGGTTTATCTGATATTTTTGTTGCTTTACCAAAGTCTTCTTTCTACCATTAGCCACCTTTCGTTGTTATTCTACAAATGCGTGAAATCCAAATTTTATTGGTTCTACTTTCTTCAATAGAAAAATTTGTTGACGTTTATATATAGTGTTAAATCTACTAAATGTGTTTACCTGTGTTTTTTTTTGATATTTGTTGTTATCATTACTAAGAGGTATGGTCGTCCGTGTTTTGCGTGGATGACCAAACATACATTTTTTTATCTAGTTTCTTTCACTAGAGACAAATGCAAAGATCGAATCATAACTTCGTAAGATAGCACCAGAAATGGTACAACTATAGGCGCACTTGCTTTTATCACAAAACATTGTTATAAACAGTTATTATTTGTACGGACGAGTTATAGTTGGTCCATAGTGGAACCCATTATTCCGCAACTTGGTCGTTAATATATTCTTTTGTCGGTCGATATATTTTCATCACTCCCTTCCTTTGATTTTGTTAAGTTTTAAAAGGGAAAATTTGATTTTCCTTATTTTGAATTTTTTAAGGAGTATTTATATTTATACTCACCGAACATGGATATATAGAACTTTCTGCCTTTTCACATTGAATATGTTGAAATACTTATTTAGTTATAAAAAAAATTATATCGTAAAATCCAAGTGAATGTTTTTTAGTTCATTAATCGTTGAACATATAAATTTCGGGTGTAATTGGTTATTGGATGTAGAAACTTTTATTTTTTTTACAGTTTTCAAAATTTAATTTTTTTCAATCACATTTCAAAATTTTTAAAGTCCTAAAAATTCTTCTTAAATTTCTAACAGCATATATTCTATATTTTCTTCTTTTTAAGTTGATTTTTTCTAAAATCAATAATGTGTAGCTTTAACTTTTCTAAAAGTCACAAAAAAAATTTTAAAGTAAAAGTTTTGACAGCAATATTTTATTTTAAAGTCTTTACAATTACAGTATTTACAGCTCTAAACAATCAACCCCTTCATTTCAAATCAAACAGTTACGAAAGCAAAATTTTAATATTTTACTCTCTGGTATTTATGAATCATTACATGCTATATTTACAATGCAAATATTACGCTTTCTGATTGATAAAGTTTTTTTTCTTTTTGTTAAAAGTAAAAATGTTAAAATTTTTATTTTATGTTTGAAAGTTTAAAACATTACAAAATATAACGTTGTATATATATATTTTTTTTTCACCTGAACATATAACGCTGTATATACCCTAACTGAATTGTACTAAATAATTTGTTGGTTGGAGAGTAATAACTTTACTACTATATATAACTCTTAACAGTTTCGGTGAATCCGGCTTTTAAAAAGAGTGTCACTGAAGGAGTATGGCGAATCTTAACGGAGTCTACCATTTGGTATGATATCTAATTTCAGTTCAACCCGCCCACGAACGTGAAACCGATTAGTTTGGATATCAAGCACCGTCATGGTTTAAAGATGTGGTCTATCATTTTAGTGGTTAAAAATTATGTTTTTCTATTTAGTTGGATGGTAAAATTAGACTCTAACAAAGCGTTTTTAGCCTATGCTCAACAATGTAACGAACAAAAAAAAGTTGTGCACAAAAAAAAAAAAGTATATAAAATTATATTTTGCTCATATGTTTCAAATCTATAATTATTTATCCGGATTCCTACCTGTATCCAACTCAACGACTCCATTTTTTATGCTGTCTTAATTGTTTCTTTTTGCTTTGTTAGTTACTTCAGAAACAAGACAAGTGTCCTAGTTTATATAGTAGTAAAAGTATTAGTCTATTAGATGAGGCCTTGATGAAAACATGCTTTTATAATAGTTTACTGTTAAGTATTGTCTTATACACAATGTACAAGATAAACATTGAATTTTCGATGGCTAACATTTAATCGTGTACGATGTAAAAAAACACTTAATCTTGTATCATTCCACTAACCGAACTTTCAGTGATGTCAAAAGATTAGTTATCTGTTGAAAATTATTCTTATTTTTATAAAAGTCGACATCATACTAGAGTAGTCAACTTAAGTTTTTGTAACTTTTCGTTGGTGATGTGTTTAGGAACATTCTTTTTTGGCTAAAAGAAAAGTAAATCGTCGAATCATCGATTAGTAAAGAGAGTGTTTATCTTCATAGAGATCTTTTTATGAGTGTTCTAGTCATCACGATTATCGTTAGCCGTTACGGTGTGTATGATAATATATAATATTAACATATATTTAGTGCCACATAAAACGCTTTCGGTAAGAGATTAGCCAATCTAATAATAATTAGTACGTCAATTAAAATTTACTTAACATGCCTCTCGAGGCTGCGCCATCTCGATTCGCATCTACCAACGCATGACACGTAGTAGATAACATAATTAATTAGCTAAATCATTATACAAAGACCTTAAAATCGGATTAGTCCAAAAAGACAATTGTAGCAGGATTCGTGACAAAATCAAAACCTCGCGCTTTTATAAGGATTGATGATTCGTCACTGTTAGAGATGGGTTTAGCACCTCTCCTAACAAACCCGGCCCATTCTTNGAACAGAGAGAAAGAGTATACCTTTTGATTGCCGAGAAAGTGAAGAATGGGCAAGAGAGAAGCGCTATTTATAGAGGAAGAATGAGGCGATCGAAAAGACGTCAAATCATTAACCCTATGAGCGCCTCCCCGCATCCCCAGGCGTAGGCGTTACACGTGGCACGCAAGGATTGAGGACGCGTCGGTTGAACCCTGCACGCTTCTTAAGCACGCCAAGACGGCTCGCAGGATCATCATTACTCCAGACTTTTCAGAATACGCCTCGCGAGCACTCGAGGTCCACCCACTCCGCAAGTACGCTTCGTCGGCGAACCGGGGGGGGGACAAACTGTTAGAGGTGGGTTTAGCGCTCCTCCTAACAAACCCGGCCCATTCTTAAAAGGCTTGAAGATACGAGGCCCGAAATCGGACTAAGGCCCGAGCGCCCCGATCTAGGCCCACGAAGCCCATTATCGATCGAGGCCCAGCGGGGCCGCGTACGAACGTACGACCCCGGTAATTAATGTATACAGAAGTCACGCGGAATCTCGCCAANAAGGCCCGAGCGCCCCGATCTAGGCCCACGAAGCCCATTATCGATCGAGGCCCAGCGGGTCCGCGTACGAACGTACGACCCCGATAATTAATGTATACAGAAGTCACGCGGAATCTCGCCAGACCACGTGAAGCGAAGGTACGACGAGAACGTCCAAAAGGTCACAGAAAAAGGGGGACGCCGTCAGACTCCCGACAATACGGACGCACGGACGATTCGCAGCGCGAATCTCGCCGACCCCGATCACGCCGGGACTGCCTCGTGGCCCGCGGAGGGTATTTTTGACCATGTTTTTCCCTATAAATAGTGAGCCTTGTGCAAAGAAACAGGCATCGATTTTTTGAGAGAGAACTTGAAAAGAACACTTTAAGAGAGAACTTCGAATTTCAAAGAGAAACTTGCTTTGTAATTACTCGTTAATATCCCGAAATAAAGCAGATTACACATCATTAATTACAAGCCTATTCTTACGAGATCTCTGACCCTCGAACCACCATCGTTCTTCCTTTTAAAGTCACGTCGCCTCTTGATCCCGAACAGTCACTTATAGTAACGGGTTTATCTAAACACGTAAATATATGCCTAGTCTAGCTCTACAAATGGATAATGTAAATATTAGATGTGTTATGCTAATTTTTCATTTTCTTTTGTGACGTTAGAGATAAGATGACTCGGTAAGTCTCGGATTAGAGAATGCACAAAAGTTATGTTTATTTTATGGTTACTAAGACGACAAAAAAAATAAAAAATTATGGTTACTACATGTCTACGTAATCCTGAACAAAAATATATATATATATATATATATATATATCTACGTAACAAGCCAATATACTGAAAATCCTTATATATATATATAAAAAGCCAATATACTTTTTTTTTCTACAAAATCAGGTACATAATAAAGAAAATATGAGTATTAGAATGAAAAATGTGGTCGAGTGGTTTGAAACCACGTGCTCGAATGGTAAAGAGACGGGTTTGGAATGCCATTACATTTCGAATTCGATCCATACATGCTACTGGACGAAACTACAACACATTATCCATGAGCACCAACACGAATATTGATATTTGTTTTCGGTTCATTTGCATATATGGAGAAAAAATCTATTTGTGGATTGTATTTTTCTAATATGAGCATTTCCATAAGTTTAAAAGTTACCATGAGTTATCAAAAATAAGAAGAATGAAAAATGTGTCACTCCCACTACATACAAGATAATTAAATTATATATTGAAAATAACAAAACATGGTGAAAGAAATAATAGTAAAATATTTAAATTATAGATTTATTTCTTGGAAAAAAAGATACCGAGAATTTTAAAAAATAAATACTGCATTTTATTTATTTTTTAGAGAAACAAAGGTTTTTTGGGGCAATAGAAACTCTCTGCCAGGTAGATGTCACGCGTATAATGTCTTTTGATTCGTCGACTTAAATAATAGAATCTCCTATCCTACGACTAATTTTTTAATAAATTATTCGATTGTGACTGGACTTTTAGTATATGGGGTAGCTAAAAAAACCGATTGCGTAACGTAAGAATGTTCGTGATTAGCAAATAAGGCCATCTTTAACGCAATGCAGTCTCTTACTGCGTCTTTTAGTTAAAAAAATAATAAAAAAATAGAAATTTTAAGAAACCGTATTTTACAGATCTCAAATAAGAGCCGAATTTAGTTGGTTTCTTCAACTATTTCGCGGACCGCCACCGCCACGTGGCGGTCTGCGATTGATGGGGCTTTTAAATTTTTTTTTTTTTAAACGATCAAAACAAATAAAATAATAAAAAACTAAACTTAAGAAACCTTTTAATGGAGTTCTCTGTTAAAGATGCTCTAAGAATACTTGTGACAACCCCATGCATTGTATATATTTGAAGAAAATTAAAAAAAGGAAATGTTTTGAGATAAAACTTGAAATTAAAAATGCGATTTTTTCTTCGAATTTTATAATTTGGACTTTTATAGTTTTCCTAATTTCGTGAGTGAAATCAAATATATTTATGGTTTTTTCTTCATCGGTTATATTTTGTGTTGTAATTATATACATTTCTATCAGCGTCGATATATTGAAATACATTGATGTATACTATTAGAACAAAACTTACAATATAAATTCACAATTAAATAATATTCCAGTTAATTTTAGTCATTATAATATGTTAACTACACATGATTTCATGTGAGGTTCTCTAATATAAATTTAAATATAGTGGATTTTGATCAACATTTGTACTTTATGTGTCGAATGAAAACTTAATGAAGGGATTAGACGTCAAAAAAAAAAATTAAACGATCTTACATTGGCTATTCTCATATCATGTATGGTCATCGTTAATTAGTTCTCCACATATAAAGTACAAATGTTGATGTCGAGACTCGTTTGGCCTAGTGGTAGAGGTCATGGTGCTGAATATTCAGGTGTATGGAGTTTGATTCTACCAAATCGCGATACCCCGCGTCGTAGGGTTTAACTATGGATCAAGAAAGCTCGATCCATCCGTGTCATAAAAAAAAGTACAAATGTTGATCAAAATCCACTATATAAAATATATATATATATATATATGCATATGTATCCTAAGAAACTTTGATATACATATGTGTGTAGTATATTTTAATAAAATATATGCATATGTATCCTAAGAAACTTATTGTAGTATATTTTAACGGACCGACAGTTTTAAGACACCATATATGATATTCCACATTAAACCAATGACGTTGATGGAGTCCAACATTTTTCATATTTTTTATGCTATAGTATATGGTTTTATCTCTTTTAATAACCACAACTTAGAAACATAACAAGAGATGGTCATTGGTCATAAAAGAAAGCACCCACTTGCTCTTCATTATTATTATCATATAATATAAACACCACTCTCCATAAAAGTCTTCTCCTGATAATCCATCAAAGTCTATCTGCCAGCTTCGCATAATAATCTTTTTTGACTTTTTTGCCGCTTACATCAATTATTCAGCAATATATAAATGTTGATATGCATGTGTATCCCGAGTAGTTATATAAATAAATACGTGTATATTAAAATTATTATTGGTTTATTTTTCTTTCAACTTCTGTAAAGGCTAGCTATGAATAATTTTATTCTTAAGAACAAAGAAAAAGTTGACGTCTAACATTTAAGATTAAAGTGTATTATGCTACCGATTTCAGATTTAAATTTAGTAATCTATAAGTTTGAAAGCAAACAAAATAATATTTTTCCCCATACAGATGATTATTTTTATTATTAAAGAAAATTCAGCAATCTACAAGTGTTTAATAACTCTCAACATATCTTCTCTATATCAAATTTGTATTTAGCAATCTAAGTGTTTAACAAAACAGAAATTTACTCAAAAGAAAATACGTTAAGCGATTACCGCGAAACATTTATTTATTTTTAAATAATATTGGTTACACATAAACAATCTAACAAAAATTTAGCATGGAGTTGATTTGTTGCTAAATAAACCATGCACACAAACAATTAAACAAGTTGTTGATTAGAGATTACTAGATCAACGAGGACACTACAAATACACTATTGACACATGCTTGTTCTATATACCCGGGAGCTTCACGTACGTCGACCTAAAATAGTTCCACAATCCCTTAATTAGCTCATTGCTCTCTAAATCTCTATGCATATGCCTCTTGTACACTCCATTTTGACTTTTCATCGACAATAGAAGTCAAACTTATTGAAAAGTCTACGTAACAATGCAGTGTAAATTACATTTTTGGTTCGACAAATAAAAAGTTACATTTTTCGTTTCTTCGAATGATGTCAACGAAAAAGTATCTCATAAATAGAACTCAAATCTCATAGTTTCTCGTTTGCATAATAAATGTTTGGTCCATACATTAACGCAATTCATATTCGTTTGAAAGTCAGCTCTATACATCCTAAATTTATTATCAAGCGTAAGAGAAATAATGGGCCTATATGTGATTGGGCTTTACAGTAAAACAAGGTTGGGCCTTAATTTAAGTTTTAGGCTAGATGAGTACACTGATTATCTATGACTCTCTGTTTTAAAAATCTTAGAATGATTTTTTCCGCGTACTTGTCAGACGGTGGTCATCCGATTAGATTTTGTCTATATCCAATTTTTTCAGTACTATCACTATTTAATCTATCGAATTATGCTTTTAACAAATTGACCACTAAAATTAGGTGAAATCTATTATAATATTTAAAATCATATAAATTAGTTAGTTTTAGTCTATATTTTTTTATCACATTACTTTTGGTCTATATTTATATATATATATATATATATATTTATATATATATGAATCACGATTATAAAATTTATTATGTATTTATGAAATTGATTTCAATTAAAAATACCAAACCAATATAAAAGGTAGTCCCGATTAATCCTGTGTAATCTCTGATTTTTCAGTTAATCGCTATGTCTAAAATCGTCGATCGACTTGCGCCTATCGAGTTTTAGAATATTGCTAATGATGAAGGAAAAGCATTCACTGCAACACAACTTATTATATTTCAAACACAATACCTTCCAAGTTTTAACCTATGCCATATGTGAACCAAATCTCAAAGGAAGTAATAAAACTCGGCGATATATATATATATATATATTCGTTGTTGAATTACTCGGCGAATATTAATAAGTTCAAATATTATTTGGTGACCAAAAAAAGAAAAAAAATAATTTTTACAGTTTAAACATTAAATAATAATTTATCAAACAGGAAACTTAGCTTATTCAAATTTCAGCTTCTCAAAGATACATTTTCATTCTATTTTGATATGATTATTATTTTCAAAATATAGAATTTGAGTTACTTTCAATCTTTTTAAAGAAAATAATAGCTTGTATCTTTCTTTCTATTTTTATATGATTGAATATTTGTCAAAATATGAATTTGAGTTCCTTTTCATCTTTCTAAAATAAAATACTGACTCTTCCTTTCATCAGTTTGTTTCTTTCTATAATTGTCATTTTCCTCTCGACCTTATTACATCTCTCTGAATTACTTGAATCCATACTTACTAGTTGGACCCTTAATTGGTAAGGAGACTAAGCCAAAAGGGAATTATTTAAATTTGAATATGGTGTAATAATTTGATATTGATAGGCCATCCACTTTTGTCTGTCCCACATTTTTTATATACAAAATAATTTAAAAGAGATTTTGTGTTTTTGTGTCGGTGGGTACTTTGCTACAAGCATGTAACTATTGAAGTCATGTAACTACCGATAACGAGCTTATGAAAATTTTTAAAAACATGAGTTACATAAAATTCAAATCAAGAACTTCATTACTATTGTAACTATTGAAAACACAAGAATTGAAATCTTTGTATTGTGGTATCATTTAAACTAAAAGGATGACTAACATTAAAATTTTGTGAAGAAGTAAAAGTGAAATTTGGGAACAGTGATGAATCCGTGAAGAATAATATTCCTTTTACAAAGCAAAACATCCAAACATTCGAGTTGCAACTTTCATCATTATTTTGGCATCATATATGTATTCATCGTGGACAAAATATTCTTGTGTTTTCTTCAAAAATAAACATTAAAGTTTCTAAAGTTATGCACTACTTAGATATATCGAAGATCTGTTACATTTTTGGCTGACTCTTATAATTATATATATACACACGAAATCCTACAATAACTTTTAAAAAAATCAGCTATATATCAAAGAAATGCGACACTTGTATGTGGTTAGGTTTTGATTCATACTAACGTTAAAAGACAATTCGTTAATAGCATATTAGCAAATAATGTAGATACGAGAAGAGTAATTGTTGAATTTTGATTAGCTACACATGCATATTCTGCGGTTATTCTTTGAAATATGTATATAACGTTTTCATTTTAGTCACTAGTGACTGATCTTAAGCATCTAAATTGTCATTAAACATTTAAACCTTTGTTTTGTTGCGTTTATTAGGGAATAACTAGATTCGTTTAGTATGTTTTGCATCGTAGTTTGGCAATTAGGTGTTGGACAAAGTGACAAGTTGCCAAAACCACCTCCAAATACTTGTTAGATAAAGATAATAATAATTATTTGTTAAGTTAGAATAAAAGTAGTAGGAGTCTGAAATCATCCGTAATATTTTATCCGAAGTTACTTTAAATTATTGATAGTTGAACCAAAAATTATAGAAAATTATTCAAAATACTCAAAACGAATCTAACATCATTAGATTACAAAATTCGGATAATGATTTAAAAATACTAAATATTTGTATCCTACATATATGAATTGTCCCTATCCAACCCCCACAACTACTTGATGATGCAAGACTTGTTACAGTACTTGTCATAGTGCGTGTTACAGTATTTGTTACAGTACTTGTCACAGTACATGTTACAGTGCGTGTTACAGTACTTGTGACAATACCTGTTACGGTGAGGCGAATGACGATGTGACAGAAGCATAAGCAACATCCGAATTCTGGATAAGGATGACAAAGATTTGGTGAATCAGGAAAATTCGGAGAATCGTATCTGCTGGAGGATATTGAAGAATATTCTCTTTGGAAGATTTTTAGAAGAAAATATAAATGCGAAATATTATTGTAGATTTATTTCGTATTTATCTAGATTCTAG
>OVAN01005517.1:0-23329 GCA_900406275.1 Anastatica hierochuntica | reverse complement strand
AAATTTGCGAGTGCAAATTTTCTTCGCAAATTGCGTGTTTTCTTGTAGTGGTTGTATACTCGATATGCTAAGCTATTTCTAGATGATCCTTGTCATTATGAATATAACACTTGTATCCAAACACATGGAAGTAATCCATATTTGGTACATTTCCCTTCCATATTTCATAAGGTAACTTTGTAGTACCCTTCATGACATAGATTCTGTTGATGATGTAACATATTGTATTAATTGCTTATGCCCAAAATCTGGTTGGTACATCATTTCCAAGCATCATTGCTCTTACCATTTCTTGTAGATTTCTATTCTTCCTTTCTATTACACCATTCTGTTTAGGTGTTCTTGGTGCAAAGATTTGATGTACAAACCTTGGCTCTCACATAAATTCTTCATAGTTTCATATTGATATTCACCATCATGATCACTACGAATCAGCTTCAGACCACTTTTTCCGTTTAACAAATGTAGTATCCAGATCTTGAAACTTTTCACTGTGTCAGCCTTATCTCGAATGAATCTGACCCATGTGAACCTTGAAAAATCATCTAAAAGCACAAACACATACCTCTTTCCTGCTTTACTTTCACTCTGCATTGGGCCCATCAGATCCATGTGTACTAGATCAAGTATTGTCTTCAACTGAATGTCCTAAACCTTCTTTTATTGTACCTAGACTTGCGTTCCTTTGTTATAGGGACCATGAACCATCTTATCATCTTGTTTGAGCTGAGGCACTCCATGAACTGTCTCTTTATCAACAATATTTGTCAGATTTCTATTTGTTCATATGACCGAAACGTTGATGCCACATGTTCAAACCATCCCTAGAAGATATACATTGTGAAGAGTTTTCCCATATGTAGCAGTTGTTTCCTGATCAAATTCCTTGTAGCACAATTCTTCCTTTCTCATCAATTGCTTTACAGTCAATTTTTGTGAACTGTACCATCAGAGCTTCATTACAGAGTTGACTCACACTGATTAAGTTTGCTTTCAAAACCTAAACCATGTAAACATTCGTCAATGGTGGAAGATCTGTTGCACATGTATCTCTCTTTCCTTTGATACCTATTTGACTTCCATCTCTGAATGTGACCTTTCCTCCTTTGATTGTCTTGATATCTTGAAGGTTTTCTCGTGATCTTGTCATACTTCAAGAGCATTCGCTATCAAAAT
Organism: Anastatica hierochuntica; assembly: GCA_900406275.1. Lineage (NCBI taxonomy): Eukaryota > Viridiplantae > Streptophyta > Magnoliopsida > Brassicales > Brassicaceae > Anastatica > Anastatica hierochuntica. The sequence continues at coordinate 22,153 of OVAN01005517.1, read as the reverse complement.
ACCACAGTCCATTTTGTTCTAGCTCAATTGCCAACAAAATCATACTACACCTCAAATTGAGTCCAAATTCAGTACTCCTTGTTGTACTTGCCATCAGATCAATACATTTCACCCAAACTTGATTTCGATTACCATTCCACCAATACTTCCCTAACTCATCAGACGTTTCACCTTTTCTTTAAACATTTTGTGGTTCACCTTGAAATGTCCCAACTTACCACAGAAGAATCACCATGTTTTTTCACAGGTTTGGTTTCCTTTTCTGATTTCTCAGTCTATAGCATCTTGCCTAGCACGAACTTGGTCCAATCTGATTCTAAACCTACATAGTCATTGTACCCCAAGCCTCTTGTAGATGTCTCTGTTCTGTCGTAACTCAGAATTTTATCGAGTTGTCGAGACCCACTTAGCGTTCAAATGGTCTTGTACTAGTGATCGAGTTTTTCCTGGAGTTCTTCAGTTAATTTCTTCTCAGCCTACACCTCTTTCATCAGCATATCTCCTTTGGTTTCCAGAGTAAACTTTTCTTTCATCAGGCGCAGACTCTCACAATTGATCTTCTTCTCAACCTCTACCTCATTTTGTAGTTTGCTAATCACTGTCTCAAGACGTTCCTTTTCTTTGATCAACCATACATTGTCTTTTCCCATCTTGACCAATTTCTACAAACTCTATGATAGTTTTCAGTAATATCACTTTCTTGTTCATCATTTGTGAGATCTTCAGATTTAGATTCTGACACCTCCTCTCCTTTCTCAAGTTCAGTGTTACCAATGAGTGCAACAAAATTGTATGCTTCCTCTTCTTCTTCAATGTCTCCATCTGTCTCATCTTCATCCATCCTAATCAAGGACTTTTCTCTACGATACTTCTGATCATTGATACATTCCAGTTGTGATTCTCCAACTCCTTTGCACCCAAAAAATTTGATCTCTCTTCGTCATACAATAGGACACTCAGTCTCAAGATGCCTGAAACCTTTGCATTCATAGCATTTTACCTCCCCTTTCTTAACAAATTTCTGTGTCTCAGATGCATTCTTGGTGATAATTAACTTCTTCTGACTTTGTCCCTGCTCAACTCTTCGTAAAGCTCTATCAAATCTTCTCACCATCATACTCACAGGATCTTCTGTCGCATCTCCCTGTTGTGTAGTTTCCCAAGAAACCAATGCCACACCTTTTCCTTTCTTAACTCCTCCATCTCATGAGCTCGAAGCATCCCAACAACTTCATCAAAATTGATTGTATCAGTGTTGAGTGACACTGACACAGCTACCATGTATGCCGTATTCTTAGCTAGGACACACCTCAAAAAAATTTTCACCAATTTTTTCTCCTTGTATCTATTTCCCAAGTTGAGTGCTTCTTGTACCAAAAAGCTTATCTGAGAGCTAAACTCTTCAATGGACTCATGCTCCCCCATCTTCAGATTCTCAAATCTTGAGGCAAGAAAGTCTTTCCTTTAACTTCGAACTTTTTCTATCCCTTCAAAATGCTTCTAAAGTATGTCCCAGGGCTCCTTGGAAAGCTTATTTCCCTAAATCGGCTCAAAGTGTTTCTTTGAGAAACTCGAATGTATGGCAGAGAGAGCTCGAGAGTTGTACTTAGACATCTTCATCTCTGTGTTAGTCCAATCTTCTTCTAGATTGAGTTTTACGTTTCCTGATTCATTTGTGATTGTTAGCTCTATCCATCCTTTTACAACAATTGTCCACACCATATCATTGATACCCCTTATGATTGATCTAATCCTTGACTTCTAGGAACCATAGTTTGTTCCATTAAGCATGATCTTTGCACTAGATATCAACTCGTGATAGTTCTCTATTTGTTCTGCAGAATCACACATGTTGTAAATTGAAGTGGTGATTTCTCTGATACCAATTGAAAATGTGAGAACTACCACAGGAACGATGTAAAGACTATAATTGTAGAATTCTCTACCAAAAAATTTGTATATTACTAGATTCCTTTCAAAATACTATACAAGCTTTTTGAACAGAAACTATAACAAGACTTTGATACTCTTATCTTGCTACAATATAGCCTATACTACTCAAGAACCGAATACAAAGTTCATGATATCTCTCACCTTAGCCCTTATGTTTTTCTTTCTCAAAAATCCTTATGATAAGATCACTCTATTTTCCCCAATAGTTGGCCGAATACAAGGTCTTTCCCCAAATTTTGTTTCTCCCGCCAAAATCGCAAATTCCATTTTCTCGCCAAAACCGCTAAATTACGTTTTTCCGTTTAAACCGCAAAATTCTGTTCAAATAGACTGGCTATATATATATGCATTTATATGTATTTTTATTGCATAAAAATTAAATGGGCTAACCCTGGTACCAACCCTAACCCTTGACTGAAATAGGATTAAAATAGGGTTGGGGTTATTCTAAATAAAAGAGGGTCAAGCTCTAGCCTTGGACTTAACATCCCTATATCTATTTATACAAGATAGATGGAACCCTAATAATTCTAGATAAACATGAAATATAATAAATTAATATCTTCATGATTATCTTCCAAAAAGTCCTCTTGAGTTTATCCACTTCAAATCTCTAGCAATTTAAATCTTCAAATCGTCCGATAATATTCTTGTTCCAAAAAAACCTCCAGCTCATCTTTATCCAAGATCTTGCTGCTGCTGGAGACTCATGTGAAATCGTCAACTGCCTAAGGTTCCTTTACTGTCACAAGTACTGTCACAACTACTGTCATAGGTACTGATATCACATCTTACATCTTCAAGAAGATCCCGACTTTCCAATTGGTAAAAAAAATTACAAGAGGCAGAGGTGTTATTACTCTAAGAGATCATGCAGACTCTGGTGGAGAGGCAATCGTGAGAAGCCAACCAAGACACAAAAGTATGCTTCATACTGGCTATATTGTACCAAACAGCCTGAACCTAGGCCACAAAGCATCTTTGAACCCTGAAGTTTTTCCCATGAATGCTTTGTCGAGAAAGCCAGAAGATAATTGTTTGCATCCTACTTCCATAGAAACTACTTCACAACAACCCTAGGAAGATGGAGATTATCTTGTATTTATGAATTTTGAAGAAGTTGTAAACGAGAGCTTTTTGTCGGAGAAAAGACTAGCCATTCACGATAGGATCTACAGCTGTTGCATATTTCATAATTCCTAGAGCACCAAACACCTTGAACCCTACGAGATCAATTAGCCTTTTAAGAGGATGTTATTTATCGTACCATAAATATGTGAGAGCACTATTTCGAATTTCCACCTTCACAAATCCAGTCGTAGTGTCCCATAACTTCAAAATTTTATGTCAGACTCCTGACCCATTTTCCTCTTTTGCTATCCATAAAGACCCTTCACGAAGGATATGAACTGTAACCCAATCATGCTATAGGAAGTTCACAGCGGAGACAATGCCCCAAATCAACGGTAAACCAAATACTTTATTAACTTCAACAAAGACCTAATATCATGTCCTCCTTCACCTTTCGTGACACATATTCGGCCAAGATACTTTTTCCCTATTCGTATTTAGCTCAAGCCTGGAAAATAATAAAGCTGAGCATAGCTTATAAATCTCACAAACATATCGCCTGGGGAGATGAAATGGAACACACCAAAACTATGTTATACTGGTTACAACAGAGACTAGTAACTGAAACTTCCTCGTGAAAGAAAGGAACCGAGAAGACCGTGATTGCATTTTTGATCGTATATTCTCCAACAGAGGAGCATAGTCAGCAATAGTCATTCGTCTCGTTGTAAGAGGCAAACCCAAATATCGTTCATGCAATTTAACCAGCTGGTAGTTGAAATCTCATGAAATAATCTCCTTACTTTCTGTGAAACACACGCCAAAAACATAGTAAGTTTCTGAAGATTAATATTTAACCAAGACACATGACCCAAATCAGTAAAAATATAAATCGTCGCCTGCATGATTCCGTTGAGCCATTAATGAAAACTAGTATATCATCTGCAAATGAAAGATGAGTAAGATTAAGCGATTCACATAGATGATGATAGGAAGATGACAAGAAAACAATCTCAAAGAAAGAAGGTTAACCCAATAAAACATCAATTATTGTAAAATCGGCCAAAACAGATAAGAAGAACATTCTTCGAGAAACTTGTGCCACTCAAGAACCAAATAAGTCCAATTTTGACGCGAATAAATAGGAGGACGAATTTGACAAGCCACCTACACCCTGCGCTGAGATTCGAATCAAGATCTAAAAGGTCTTGATGTGAAAAATGATGATATCCCAAAGAAGAAGCACGAGAACACTCTTACGCTCTTTCCAAAGGTGATTATGATTCAAGAAGACAATGAATGCACACTTGATTATCGAAACCACCCTTTATGCAACCATTTCAACAGACTGAAGAAGTTAAAGGAGCTCCAATTCTTTTTTTTCCAACCAAACACTAAATCAGAAAGTCATTTCGTAATTGGTTGCCCAATTTAGAAGAGAGGAATCTTCAAAAATATAATCATAATGCAAGCTGCGGGATCCTCGAGCTAGGCTGTCTGCTTGTGAATTTGCTACGCGCGGGATTTTTGATAATGTGAAACCAGGAAGTTGAACGCGAAGTCTTTGAAACTCTTGAATGTAGGTGTGGAAAGTTGGCCAATCATCTGGTTCGTGTAGAATCGTAAAAAGCTCCAAACAGTCGTTCTTAAAAACGGGACAAACAATTCGCCTCCTTATCAATTCCGTCATGGCCCAGAGAAGCGCTTCCAATTCAGAGTGTAAAGGAGAGAGACTACGTCGTAGGCATTTTGCGCCGTGTAAGACTGCCGAATTTTCCCTATCAAGACACACCCAACCTAATCCACTAAAAGAGTCTGATTGTTTCCACGATCCATCTGTACGACACAGTAAGTCAGAAGGGGAGAAGCTCTCCAGAATCTCCCCATCCCAATCCATGGGAGGAGAGAATTGTGCTGCCTCTCAGGCCAACATTTCAGTCTCCGCATTTTTCAGAATCTCCTCGGTCTCTAAATGGATACCTTAAAAAATGGTTTCTCCACTTCCAAATAAACCATAAGAACCAAGGGAATAGATCACCAACAGTGTCTGGACTTCTTCGTGGGTTTCGCCAAAAAAGATAATCCATATTGGAAAATAAAGAGCGTGTTGGAAATTCTTCTGGTTTTGTCGGATGTCTGCTAAAATTCCAAATATTCCCAAGCGCAACACAATCAAAGAAAACATGATTTATAGACTCCTCAGCGAGGCCACAACGTTTACACATAGTATCACAAGGGACCCCTCGCCCAATCAATTGAGTCGTCACCGCCAAAGTTCCAGTCACAACTTGCCAGAGAAAATGCTGAATTTTCAGTGGGCATTTTAGCTTCCATGGATATGCTTTCAAAGCCTTCAGGCCCGGTCCCTAGCCATTATTATTAACCCTATGTATCGCCTCCGAATTCAGAAGCTTGTATCCCGATTTAACCGTATAGTGGCTTGATTTAGAAAAATGCCAAACTAGACCATCGTAAGTAATGGTCCGACTTGGTTCAATGCCTCGTATAAGTCCTATATCCGTCAGGTCCATAAATTCATATAATATTGGCAAATGCCACTCCCGTGTGAGAGGATCTATTAAATGTTGAACTTGTAACCGAGGATGCCAAACACTACCTCGACCTCTCGCTGGACGTGGAACTTCATCCGGTATCCATGGATCATGCCATACTGATGTATTAATCCCAGAGCCTATCCTTATCCTAACTCCTTTTTGTAACAATTTTTGTGCAGAGAAAATGCTCCTCCAACCGAATGAGGGAGAGTGCGGCACACCAAAAGAGCTCCAATTCTTTTAGTGGATTTCATTCACGTATAATTTTGCACACCAAAAGAGCTTTATAACAAACATGGTTTCCAGACATAACAAATTTTTAAAAATTTTGAAACTTAGAGCATCGTGTGAAATTGTAAAAAAGATATTTATAAAGGATATGTTTGAGACTGCCTATCAAATAAGCTTGTTTAAGGTCACTAAGTTTGACCTTACTTCCTTTTTAGTGACTGAGGTTTGAAACCATCTTGTGGAATTATGGTTCTCTTGTCTCTTTCTTTTCTATCCATTACTTGATCCTGAAGAAGTTCTTCATACCCTTGCCTTTGTAGAAGTGTGGGTTGTAGCTTGCATTTCGTTTGGTGAAGAATTTAGTTTATGGCTTCTCTCTTATAGTCGCGCGCTTTTCATTGTGAAATTCACTTTGGGCTCTTCATTGTACAACCAATCTCAAACTCTATCGTTACCAAAACTTCATAATCCTTTTCTTCTTGAATTTTAAGCTTTGGCTTAACTATTCCGTTTTCATACACCGTACCACAATACCCATCATCTCTTTTCGTCTTTAGCAATGGGTAAGAGACTTTCTCATCCACTTTCTTCAAAATCAATTCTTTTCAGTCAAAATCGATTATTGCTCCATTATAGAATTTTAAAATGTAATTGAAATTTTTTTAAAAAAGTTTTAATGTAATTTTTCCAACACAATTTTAGTCTTTTTTGTCAAAACAAAATTTTAGTCTTAAATGTGAAAAAGAAAAGACAATTATACTTTTTCTATTATTGTGTGTTTATACGTATTAGAAGAGGGGCAATGACGACTCCAAAACATTTTAAACATTAATCTTCAGGTTAAAAATTCAATAATTTTAAACGAAATTTTGAAGTATTTTTTTTATAATTTTAGTTTTATTTTTTAGTTTTTTGGTAACTTTAGATTTAATTATTATTATTTTATTTTTAAAATTCTGCAATTTTGTATTAATAAATTAGATTTATTAGATTTTTCTCATCCTTTGGGATTTTAAAAAATTTTGAATTTTTTTTATAATTTTGAAATAATTTTGTATAATATAGTTATAATTATTTATAAATAGATAACAAACTGAATTTTTAATAGTTTATTGTGAATTGATGGACAACTACGTAAATGCGATCTTAGATGAAAAAAGAAAATAGATGATGTATTATTATTGAAAAAAAAATTTTGGTGTATTACTATAGCCATATGAAAATTTGGTGTATTAAAATACTGATATAAATTGAGTTGACGTATTTTTTTAGAGTCTTTCCCTTATATTTATATCATCCTTAAGAATTAAGTCAGATAATAAATTTAACCATGGTAATTAACAAAAAAATATGTTCTCTATACTACTATAACTAGAAAAATTCTTGTGTATACGCACGAGTTAAATTTTATACAATACCTTAAAAATACTATAATGTCTTAAGAATTTTGGAAGTTCTTATAAATATCAAACAACCCAGAATTATTAGGAGGAATGACATGACTAAATCGCCATAAATCTCTTTTTATGTTATATATCAGTCTATGTCATTTTACTAACGAACTGAACAATTATCCAAAGTTCTTAGCAACTGTATAATTTACGCGTAAAATTAAAAAACGAAAGGTACTACCGTATAAACAATTTTTCCAGTTTTATGAAAGACTTTCTTTAAAAAAACGATTATTACATTTTTGATTCTTAAAAAGTAAAAATAAGGAGAAGGGAAAGAAGGTTCGCGAAGTTGAAAAAGATCAAGAAGCAAAAAAAAAGAAAGCTGGAAAACAACTAGCAAATTCAACCAGCTTTCTAAAGACGGTGCACACGTAAAGTGAAAGTTGCACCAACAACAAGAACACCATACAAAGCTAAAAAAGAACAACCCTCTGCTGCAAACAATACCAAAAGTATGTGTATCTCTTGATCCTTTTAAAACACCAAGATTTGATAAGCTAACAAAGTATTAGGATTGGGTGAGCGGTGACAACAAAACAAGGTCTGTAGTTGTACTCACGATATTTTATGGTTCTGGGTGTTTTGACTTGATCTAAAATGAGTTGACTCTGTTGGTTAAAAAAATTCACAGAATTCAGGGCAAGGTTGTAGGGCCTTATTGGTTCAAAAGACTTGAAAACGCGGAAAGGATGGTCATATTTGAGGTAGAAGAGAAAAGATGCAGAAAATAATGAGTATATCAAAAAAGGCACTAAATAATTTTTTTCGATTGTTGCAGGAAATTAATGCAACATTGGCTATGTTTGCTAAGAAAAGAGAAGAAGAAGCACCCTTTTTTCACAACAATCGCTTCCCTAGAGCAACTTTTTGCTATACACAATTCTTTGATGAGCTGAGATCATGCTATCTAGAATTCAAAAAAATGCATTAAAATACCAAGGGAGATTGAGAGTGTTTTCAATGATGAGGTCTTAAAAGTAGTAAAAGGGGGAACTAACGAGGACAAGAACAGGAACACTGTTGACCTTGTTTATGATGTCCCTATGGCTAAAGGTTACAAGCATTGGATTGGATTGGTGATCAATCTGAAAGGCCACGACATTACAGTCTTGACCTGCAACCATAAGAACGAGAACAAAGATGACATTATTCAAATAGTGATGGGACATGCCGGTACTTTCTCAATTTTTAAACTTTACTTAGTTGTTGACTTATTTTCTCCATTTAGGAAGTTATTAACTTATTTTGAGAATAGTTTCATTAATAATGATTTGCTCTAGTATATTTTAATTTATTCGCAGAGATGATACCTTCACTTCTTTCTGCTAACGAGGACTCCACCGGGATGATTACTAAGCAGACTCCATTTAAGATAATTCACATAAAAAGGAAAGGCTTCCATAATACTTAAAATTTGAACAATTGTGGTATCTTTGTGCTAAAGATGTTGGAATGTCATTATTTGGGGATCGAAGACTATTCGAAGATATCAAATGACATAATGCAAGACCTCAGGACAAGGCTGGTGTGTGATATCTTTGAGTATTTCATAGTGTGAAGGAAAATGAATTGGTCTATCTTTTCAAAATTGAATAATGTTGAAGACGATTTGCATAACTTTTTGTCTGTTATGTACCTTGACAAAATGACTTTGCTGAATTCTGCTACTTTGTTTAAAGTTTAGTTTTGTTAAAAAAAATGTTAGAATTGTGTTGCTAAGAACTATATAAATATTCCTAAATTTTTCAAAACATTGTTAGAGTTTTGTTCCAAAAAATTATATAAATATTCCTCAATGCTTCCAAAAATATTTGTGAGGTTTAGAAAAAAAGAGCTCCCAGCTTTTGAGCAAAAGGAATCGAACCATATACTTATTATTTCTTTCGAAGTATTCAAACCACTAGGACAAGTACACACATTCAGGTTTTTAAGCCCTATAAAAATATAATAAAGAGACGCTTGAATAACTTAACAAAAAAAATGTTCTACCCCCTAGAAACAACGAGTATATCTACAAAACAACACATCATTTTAACCCTAGAATTTCACTATAAAAATGTTACGCTACCGTATCTATTTCTTCCTATCCGTAGCCGTAAAAATCTCATCACACAAAGAAAAAAAAGACAGAAAATGGCTGATCCAAGAGTGAAAACTGAAAAGATTATACGACTTAGTCTCAACAAGAGTAAGAATCATCCAAACCCTTACAGTTATGCTGGTAAAACATCTAAAAAATTTATTTGCCATTGTTTATTTGTACTAACTGCTATACTAGTTATAGTTTGTTCAATTTTAAAGTTTATGTATTGTTGTGAATACTTATGAGAAATGTATAAGATAGATTCAAATAAATTTTAGGATGTATGTGGATTCAGATTATGTAAATAGAATGTTTAGGATGGCTAACACTAAAATTTGTATGTCAATTTTAAAATTTATGTATTGTTGTGAATACCTATGAAACTGATATCACACTATGTTGTAGATTATGAATTTGAAGAAAACATTTACCTGTGGAACGACTATATAATTGGTCCAGAAGAAAGTCCATATGAAGGAGGACAATTTGAGTTTCAAATCATGTTTCCTCCAATTTTCCCCATAGCTGATCCAAGAATAAAGTTAACAACAAACTTATACCACCCAAATGTTCTTAAATGAGGAGTGATTAACCTTGCTCTTTTTCCAAGGTGGAATATGAATCTTCCAATACAGAAGGTAAAATACATAAACTCATTTCTATCTTGCTTATTAATATATGTATCCATTGTTTACTTTTTGATTTGATTGTTAGTGTGATACACAATATCTTACTTTGATGTTATGGAAATATAAATGTTCCAATATGTTAACTGATTCCTATCTTGCTGTTTTAATGTGTATATCTGATTGTTTACTTTTTGTTTTGATTGTTTGTGTACTACACAATATCTTAGTTGTGGTTGGAAATTCGGGAATTGTTGAAGAACCCTAATCTTAATAGACCAATAAAGCCAAAAATAGCAAAGGAAATGAAGGAAAACAGGGAGTTGTAAGACAAAACGGCAAGGGAGTGGACTAATAAGTATGCAATGGAAACTTAATCATCTCTGAAATTGTATTTCTTCTACATCTCTAAACTCTGATAAACTTATATCTTAGTCATTGTAAGCGAGAGTTGTTTCATATCTATACTATTTGCAACTTAACTTGAATTCATGGTTTAGGAATATCAATCCATAGGTTTTTTCATTTCTATTTGGATATTAAGTATTACGTAAACATAGATATCAGAGTTAGGTTCTTTTTCGGAAGAACTATGGCAGAACAATTTAATGAATACACATATAAACTTTGAAAACATTAGATAATGTTCTTTACGAAATCCCTTCATAAAAATAACTTATATGATCATAAATCATTCTAACACTCCTAAAAATAAAATATAAAATAAAGAAAACAACAACACGTAGGACTCGAACCGGAGACAAGACATTTGAAACGCAACATGTTGTAACCATTAAGCCAAATTGATCATTGAATCTCAAAACCCATTTTCAGACAATTAAACACATGGGTAAAAAATACTTGCATTAATACCAGGAATCGAAAAGACACAAAATTGTTTTGTATTATTATCAAAAAGCAGAGACGCTAATCGACTACATTTGAAAACATCTTCATTTCTTTCTTTAAGGATCAAGGACACATTCTCAGAAGAAAAACCCAAAAAGTAAGATAATCAAACAATATTTATAATCTTCTTTATTTTACTTATCTCTATAATATATAACTTACTTTCTCGTGACAGATATGGCAAGCAGCAGTATCAAGGTAATCAAAAGATGAAGATTAAGGCAGAAACAACACTAGAGACCATACAGAAATATTTTCAGAAAATGATGAAAAACCATAGCCCTTACTGGACTTTTGGTAAAAATCTTCTATTTTCCTTTTGCTACATTGTGATTTGTAACAAATTTCATAGTTGATTTGTTATCTGGGTTTGTTTCCATCTATACATGACAAACCATAAACCTTACTAAAATATGGAGACAAAAATTGTGTTATCATTTCATTTATGAAGTAGATCACAACATATTATAGGATTTTTTTAGGATAGAATGTAGGCTCAATCTATGATTTGTGTTTGTGTCTATCTCTACATATAAATTGTTTGTTATAATGCCTCTTAGAAATAACTCAGATAAATTGCTAGATTGTTCGGACAACAGTGATAACCAGAATGTTAGATATAACCAAATTGTATACAAATCAAGTTGAAATAGATGATTTAGCAAGGATTGTTGAAAACTTTCCTAAAGACATTGATCATAATTGAGAAACATAGACTTTTTAAAAGACACAAAGCGACTAATGATTGTAGTTATGTTCATGTACAGTTAGTTGAAATATGTCATTCCTAAAATGAAATTCAAAATGATGTTAAAATAGATGAACTGCTTAGGATTCATTAAAGCATTACTAAATTGAAATTCAAAATGTGGTTAAAATAATTCAACTAATACTTCTCTGTTATTTAGTTGTTGATAGTTAAGGAAGTAGTACATCGTCAAGTTCATTCAATGGCAATTCTTCTCTCAGCACCAGTTCAGATCACTCGAGCGGTCTTCCACAATCACCTGAAATTCCTTACGATTCTGATCCAGACCTCGATGATGCATTGTTTGTACCTGCTGATCATGAAGATGATTCTAGAGGTGATACCAATGGAGACGATGATAGTTATGATTATGACCGCGATTCTGATGAGGAGAGTGATGAATCTTAAAATGATGAATCTTCAAGTGAAGGTACTTCAAGGTACCGTCGAGCAAAGATGAAACGTCGCCTTTCTTCATTGAGTGATGAATCTTCAGATGATGAATCGGGTACCGAATCTTCAAATAGTGACGATAGTGATTAATCTATTATTATGTAATCGTTTCAAAACTCTTTATGTAACATTCCTAAACTAAACCCAAAAATAAATTCAGCATCTGATGAACATTTTTTGGTTAATATTCCTGAACTTTAAAAATAAATTCGTGAAAAGACTTTAGATTAGATTTTGTAAAACTAAACCCAAATTTATAAACTGAGTATGGATTGCAAAATATAAAAGCCAAGCAAGGAAACACATATCAACACTTATTCTTCTGATTTATATATATATATATATATACATATATATATAACAACCACTTTGCTATATATATATATATATATATATATATCATGATTTCTTATCGCTCTTAAACTCGTTTACTGAGATCTCTCAGAGGTCTCGGACGTTGATTTTCGTTATTCTCGCGTTTAGTTGCCCGCGAGTGATTGGACTTTGCGAAGCGGCCGCTTATGGTTGGCTAGACGCGGAGCTTCGACATTTGGTCGAGAGGAGATTGACTAGATGAAAAGAGCCTCGGAATCGATAATGCACTCACGATTTTCATTTCCGAAAGAGAGAGACTATGTTTCCGTTACGTTTTTAGAAATCGATTTCGTCGTGACCATTTTTGACCCCCAACAACACAACTGAAAGAGCTTTTGCAATTGATGGGGCTCAAGCTGAAATAAAAACCAAATCTGCTGTATCAGGAATGACACTTTTCAAACCTCTAAAAAACCAAGTCCACGCATCCTCATTTTCTGATTCCACTATTCCAAATGCTAAAGGATACAGGTGAAAGTCTCCATCTTGTGCACAAGCTCCTAATAAAGTACTCATAAACTTCCTTTTCAAAAAGATACCATCCACAGCAATTACTCTACGCATGAAAGCAAACCCTCTCAATGAAGGACCAAACGAAACAAATGTGTACTTGAACTTCCCATTTGAATCTTTCTCAAGATAAACTACTGATCATTTGTTTTTCTCCTGAAGCTTGAACAACCACTTTGCTAAATTGTTATAGCTATCCTCAGGGGTTCCTCTAACCAAAGTCTGCGCAAACTCTTTAGTTCTCCAAGCCTTCTTGTAATTAATCTAGACACCATGACTTAATCTCACTAACTCAATAATCTGTTTTGGTCTAAGGCCATCTTTTTCTGAATAGTTGCTGCTAATTAGAGATGAAAGCATTCTTGAAGAAGCTTGACGATGGTTGGCATTCCTATGTGTCGTATCACAAGTGTGATCATGGAAAAAATGTTTAACAACAAAGTAATCAGAATTCTCCAGTTTCCTTGCACACATCTTCCAAGTGCATTGTTTATCAACACAACCCAAAATCACTCTGGATTTGTTTGACCACCAGGTCCTGTACTCAAATTTTCATTCAAGTGCCCACTTTGCCATTTTGTCAAGCAGTTCATCCTTGTTCTTGAAATACTTGTTCACACAGAAGTCTACACTTCCCCTTCAGAAGATGATCCAATAGGGCTATAATGAGATTGTGGAGCAGGATGCAAACCAAAACGATAGTCTCCCGTTTCAGTCGTTGAAGATGATTCTTCATATAATGCAGAAACTGGGACAGTGCTAGAAGCAGGTTGACAAATTTCCTAAAAACAAAGGAAATACATCAGGAACCATAAAAACAATTTTAAAACACAGAAGGCAGATCGTAAGTATATAGTAGATATCAAAGTTAGAAATGTTATCATGTATGAAAGATGAACCAACCTCTATTGAAGATGATTGTCCATATAATGCAAGAACTGGGACAGTGCTAACAACATGTTGACAAACTTCCTAAAAACACAAGAAAAAACTTCATGAACCATAAAATATTTGTAAAACACGGAAGACAGATCATAAATATATAGTACACATGAAATTTAGATATGTATTCATATATGAAAGTAAACCAACCTCTGTTGAAGATGATTCTCCATATAAGGCAAAAAATGGAACAATGCTAACAACAAGTTACAAACTTCCTAAAAAACAAAGGAAAAAACATCATGAACCATAAAAACAACACAAAAGGCAGATGATAAATATGTAGTACACATGAAATTTAGATCAACATTCACGGATGAAAAATGAACCAACCTTTGACATATTACTCTGGATAACAAGAACTTTTTTTGCTAACATCTACTGTAGGCTTGATTACATTAGAACTGAGTTTATTTACAACAAAATAATCATGCAGAGTGCTCTGTCTCTTAAACATCGAATCCTCTCTAACAAAATTCAACATCAAAAATCCGTCAGAATAGAAAAATTACTCAGATATTCTGTTAAAAACTACATTCCGTTGAAAGAAGAAATAGAATACCAAGATGTCGCCGAAAATCGAAGAATCTGATGAACGGTCGTCGAGAAAGTCGAAGAAGAAGGGTAAGAAATTAAAATTGAAGGACTCAGAATCTTATCCGGAAAAAGGAACACCATCTTCTCCGAAGATATCAATGGCAATTTTAGTGGAAAGAGACTACTATTTGTGTGTTTTTTGCCAAAAATCGCCGTCGAGAAGTAGTTGTATAGTTTACATATTTTTGAAAATCTTACTTGCCCGTGCGGATACCCACTTTGTTAAATGTATTATTAGAGCTCCACAACAAGTGCGGACTAGTTAAAAACATGAAAACACCTCAAGCATCTGTATAAATATTTACACATACTAAAACATAAAAAAGAAAAAAAAATGTGAAGAAAACCGTATCTACCCATGGAAGTAGAATAGAAATGTGGAGAAACATAAAAATGTAACTTTTTTTCATAGGATTGAAAGTTCAACATAATAATATCACACAGGTATGAACAAAAGTCGATTATGATAGTAACAACCAAACAAAACAAGAGTTCTGAAAAGATTTGGGCGGCTAACCCAATTTCATCTCCTTGTACTGTTGTTGTTAAGAACATGGTGAAGCCGGAACGTTTCGCCTTGGTCTCCATTCAGTGACCGCCTCTCCAGACAGCACACAGTTAGTTGTCTGAGCAGTTTCTCCAGATGGGGTCGTAAGGGACAGCTTCTCTGCACATCTTTCTTATTTGGATTTGTTGATAGAACTGCAGCATTCACTGCATCAGCCACTAGTTCCCTCTGCGAGTCTTCTAAGAAGTACCCCACCGATGATTCGTTGGGCCTTTCATAAACGAGCAAAGCAAAGCAGTCCTGCATAATCAACAAGAAAATTAAGTTCATAAGAGATCAGCTACATAGAATCTCTCTGCATTTGAACCAAAGAAAAAGGAATAAACTCAAGGGTCATACTACCTCTACTATATCTTGAAACCCGGTTAATTCAACAAATTTAGCTAACTCGAGTCTACCATACTCAACGCCTTCTTCAAGTTTCCCAACCTGTTCAGTTCATGTTTTTCCAGAATCATAGTTAAATGTAATAGTCCCACCACCATAGATGTGAAAGGGAAACAAAAAAAGAAACAACTCAATGTGTTACAAAGATTTTATACTCTGCGAAGAGGCTCGGTGCATGCCTTATCGAAGATTATCGAACTACTTTGAACATGGTTAACGCATTAATATTTCTTTATAATCTGAAAGATGTAGGAGGTTTCTATGCATTCCTTTTCTTTAGTTTAAGGGTAACAGCAAAGATCACAGTTCAAGCAGTTAATTTTTGCATGGTAAGATCAAATTCATCAAACTTCCTTCATTCCAAAAAGTTCATTGTTATACGATACGTAGAGAAAACTCTCTCTGACAAGTATTGTAAATGCAAATTTAGATGGATAGGGAATGAAAAGCATACCCGTACTAATTCAATAAACTTTTGACAGTGAAGGAGAAAACAAACTACTGATTTATCATCCTGCAGTAAGAAAGGATGGGTAAGAGTTCATATCTCAATCCAGTGAAGTGGATTGACTTAACATTATGAAACAAGAGATATGACAGGCACCTGTACAATTTGGGGGTACCAATCCTGGAGTTTAGCCAGAGCAGCATCAATTTCACCATTCCTGACAAGCTATACCCAAGAATGCATCAATGAAAATAAACCAAACGAAGCTGTAATTTAGTTTGGTCTTGAAAAGGAACAAAAAGTGCCAGATCCTTACACAGGAGTTAAGTTAGAAAATGGCAGTTTCTTACTTGTTAAACTTTAGCCAGTAAGAATACATTGTCAGTAGAACAAGTTCAATACCTGCCTAAGAGTTTTTCTCTTACTCAAATCATATGAAGATTCATCCTCATCAATAGCATTCTCTTGAGCTATATGGATTGGCGGAACTGAAGTTTTAGTAGCAAGGTTGAAAGCATTGAGTGTCTCCTCGTACCCAAAATGTAGCAAGTAGGTCTTTACGAGCCTTTATGATAAAGTAAAAAAAACCTTCGAGTTAAGATAAAGCAGAACGTGACAAAAAATAAGTATTGGGTGTGTCGTCTAATCTTTGAATGAAGGATTACAATCAGGAACTCCAACTATGTTGGAGATTTGTCGTAAAGATATCCCTACTCTCCTATAACTAAAAGGCTCCTAAATACCAAATGTCCCAGGATCCTTTTCCATTCCCCTTTCTCACTATTTAAACTATATCCTATCAGAAAGCTTGTCACCAATCCACTGTCCAGTATGAGGACAAAGAATTGCAACTCAGCTAACAAAGTACATGATCCATTACAGCTGGGAAGGAATGTACTCACCCATATTCAATGTTTGGAGGTATGGATAGTTTTTCGATAGCCATTTGTTGCTTATTCCTCTCTGATGCTTCATATCCCTATTTAGACAGAAACACGGTAACAGTCCTTGTCAAAACATAATTACAAACATATATTTAACAGAGAAAAAGAGATACGGAAAGTCGAGAAGTAAATTTCCAAGTTCTATTTCAGTATTTAGAGATTATTCAGATGTATAATTCAGGGTCTAAATGGTTGAGGTTCAATCACACGGGAACAGGAAAGGATGCACGCAAAATATAGGCGCAATAGTTACCAAGAGAACCACTGCCATAGATTTCATGGAATAGAATCACACAGGAGCAGCAGAAGACACTAATCTTTCAATAAGTTTACACTCCTGATTAAAGTCCCCAGTAAATATAAAACTAAGACCTAGCAACTCTACTAAAAGAAACTTTTAGAAAAAGGAATTTTTTTTCTTACCTTAACATCGAAAGCAAACTTAGTCTTCCCAAAATTGACAGACACCCTGCAAAAATTCAGAACAAATGCGTCATGTCAGTACTAAGTACTTCTACTGGGCCTGCTAATTTGATGTGACACCGTGGAAACCAAATGGAAGCAGCCAATAACAGAGATACAAAAAAAGGCCTATGTATTTATCATCAAAGAAAGTAAGAACATACTCCTCATTTTGGCTATGGACAGCTACAGTAGGGAATAGATGACCCTTTATGTCCTTTGGGATTTTTCCCACAAGAGCTCCATTTTTACTAGCATCAAAGAAGAAATCAAAGATGTCACCAAATCCAACAAAGACAACAAATGAAACAAACAGATCAAAGGGCAACAGGAAAACGGATGTATCATAAATTCATTTTCGAAAACATGAACTGTTCTTTCTTACGTGAAAAAGAACTCCTGGGAAGCGTAGTTTATACCCCCACCAACTGTATCACCTTTAGTATAAGGGGGACCAAAGGCTTCACCTGTTCCCTTTCCACGATATAGATATCCATCATCCCCATGATAGCCACAGCTGTTCACTTCCCATCTACCATTACATAACATACAATATATTAGACAGCCACATAAGATCGTCTTCTATGGAAAAACTTAATGCAAGAATGAGGAAATCTACGGCCGAAAAGTATGCATGTGAAACTTCTTTCAAAGGCATCCTTTTCCGTAACTTATCAAGAACCCTACAGGATGGGAGAGAACATAACCACTACTGAGAAATATGATAACCCCAACAAGAAAAATGCAACAATGATCAAGCTACGAGTCAAAACTATGCAAGTAAAGCTTCTCAGAAAGGCACCATCATCTAATTTTCCTACTGATCAACCAAGCAAACTCAAAATAAATAGTAAGCATTAGGTTTGAGCATAACTTGTGGAAACCACTTCTATATAACACAATCTAATCAAATGGAAGAAGCTTAAAATGTTGCTTAATGTTTACCCTGGCTGTCTCCGCATTTTGAAGCTCTCCTTGGTGAAACCAATGGCGACCTGGCCTTTAGAGCCAGCATCCTTGACGAAGATCTCAAAGTAGTAAGTAAGACATTTAAAGGGAGCAGGTTTATTAGCCTGAACAACGCCAACATCGTGGCCGTGTAGGTTCGTGTTCGTGTACTTGACGGAAAGCTTATCCGGAGAGACAATCAGAAACCCGCCTGCGCTGTTAATCGTATTCAGCTCCGTCGGCAATTCTTCCCCTTCATCTCCATCCTTTGCATCCCCTCGCCTAGTGGCGGAGAGACGAATCTTATCCAAGAAGTCTAAGATCTCATCTCCACCATTTGCGGCTGCGCTGGTCTCGCCGTTTTCGTGGCGGCCGTTGTCCGAATTCGCCGTCGACGGTAAAGAGTTCATCCGAATTTCAAGATTGGATTACACACCTAGATGAATTTTCGAACTTGAATGATGAATTTCGGAAGAGATTTTGGACTATACACTGAACCAGATTAGATTTTCTTCCTCTCTCTGTACAATCCGATCCCTTCTTCCTACTCTAACTGCCTCGTTAGATTCGGCAATCGTTACTTTTCTATTATTTTTCGGATAAATAAAAAAAAGAATTACAAATTTTTAAATCATGGCAGAATAAAAACATCACATAAACCATTTCAATCTTGTGAACAAAAAAAAAAACCATTTCAGTCCTAATTTTCAAATTGAAGTTCTCCTATTTTAATCTCAAATTATTTTTGATAGACCTGATTTGTTTTCTAAAAGTTCAGTTTTGGTTAATAGTTGACTTTTGTACGATCAATACAGTTTAATTAACAAAATTTTATATTTTAAATGAAAATACTAGATTTAATGAAACATTAAAATATTGGTGACATAATATTTGAGACGTGATTATATTATAAAGGAAAAATTCCATAAAAAACTTTCAAATATAAACATTTTTCCAACAAAGATCTCTAACCTTTTGTGCTTTCATTTTAATCCTCCAAATTAATTATTTTTTCAAGGAAATCTTCAACTCAGCTAAAATGTGCTAGATTTAAATTGGCAAGATTAAGGGACCGACTGATGAGGACCGTGACTGTAGGCAGTGACTATAGGCTTTATGCTGTAGAGAATTTTGCTGTAAAAACTGTGACTGTTGCTTTTATATTTTATTAAAGTATGATTGAAATCAAAAGCGGTAGAAATTGTGGTTGTAACTATTATTTTAAAATAAATATGTGTTTATAATAAATATTATGTTTGATTTTAATAATGATATGATAATATCTATTTCATCAAACTTCAATATATTTAAATTACTATATTTTTTTAGTAAAATATTGTAAATTGTACTAATATAATATAAAAACTTATTTCTCCTCATACAATCCATTGTTCATAAAATAGTAGTCAATATTAATAATCAACTAGGTAAATACCCGCGCTATACCGCAGGTTAATTTTGTTATTTACTTCAAATAGTATATGATTGAAACACATTTGTGAGGTATATGCGAGTATAGTAGCATTAAAAGACACTTTAATAATGTTTGTTATCCTCGTTAAAATTATTATAATGCACTTTGTCTACATGACAAAGAAAAATGTATCTCAAATGACAAATATATTATAGGGTTGAAATCCGTGAGAATTAGTTCGACTTCATTCACCAATTTTATGTAGCTAGTACAAGTCTGCCCATCAAAGACTTAGCTGCTTACATCATGGTGCATATACTGCTTTATGGTCAAGTTTATAGGCTTATTCATTGGCTTTGCTATCAAATTATGTAATGAAACTCAAGCTTCTCTTCTAATTACCAAATTTGAGTCGACTGGATAACAAATCATCTAAAAAGCTCACGGCAGGTAGAGACTCGCATTCACTTATTTTTCCATTGTCTTTTTTCTCGTTATATGTGGTAGCTCACGACAAAAGGATTACTACGATAGCGCTTTACTTGTGCCTGGGATGGGCTTGGAACTCACCTTTATTCTACCCGTGTGAATGATCACAAATAGCTTCTCCTTCGGTTTGCTTTCCAGTGTTCTATTCATCATCTTTGGGCAGAGCGCAATAGCCGCAAGCATGGGAATCCGCCGGTGCTTGCGACCAGAATTGCGAAACATATATACATGGTGATTTGGACGCGATTACTTGCAATCAGATCGCTTGGTGACAACAAGTATGATGGCCTTTTGATGCTTTGGTTTGGCACAAGAAGCTAACACTTTTTCAAAAAAAAATCTCAATATTTTTTCCACTCTAGAATATAATTTAAAAAACGATGCATTCATTGTAAATACGTTTTTTTGTTGCAAAAAAATTTTACATTACAAAAAATCATCTAAAAAGCTAATGTCCAATGAAATTAATGAAAAATCACTTAAAAATCTAATACGCTGTGAAATAAATGGAAAACAGAAGCACACCTAAAAAATATGTATTTCTTATAGAACTATCAACTACATCTTCAAGAGCAAACTTTTTGAAGTCACCACTAATAGATGTAAGAAACGCGTCTCTGAAAAATTAAGAGCATGTTACAAACTATTTATTTTATGCAAATATAAAAGCTAGAATTCTGACAAATGTCTAGAAAAAAGGGTTAAGATCTCTAGTGAGACTAACGTGAAAGCATTGCATGTTTCCTTTTAAAATGTATAAGAGCAAAAATTTAAAATGTATAAGAGCAAAAAATCGTCAAAAGGTCGACACAAAAATAATGATCCATAACATAAACTAAAATTATTTCATCAAATAGCTATTAACTACGCACATCTTTTATTTAAACTCATTCTCTTCTAGCAGTTGATGGTTCGAATGTTGAAAAGGTGGTAATGATTTTGGCAAAGGGACCACATATGGATTGCTTTTAGAAAGTGTAAAATATGGGGAAACTAATTATCGATAGTATGGAGATTTGAAACGTCAATATAAAAAAACAATGAGTAACATATTAGAAAAGGAAAAAAAGCCAAAACAGACCCATGACCGTCTAGTTTCCTATAACCAAAGATGAATCCAATGGAGTTGCTAAGTGGACCTTCTGATATATTGTTACGAGAACAGAGATTAGCTCCATGGTTCTTTATATCGCTCGAGGAAAAGCTCCATGCGTGGGACATGTGATGTTTGCTCCTTCCTAATTTTCCTTATTTTGCTTCCTCGGTGAGATGGTTCCATGCTTTTTTCATCCGTCATTTGCTGCAAATTTTTCATTTAGTATAGTGTTCGATCCTCCCTCATATTTAACTTTTCCATCTCTACTATACAAATGAGACTTGTTCTTCCTATAGGTAGATAGATTCTTTGTAATTCATGTTAAATTGTCGACCAAAGTTGCGGTTAGATATCATAGTCTAAGAAGGTAAAACACATCATTCTAAAAAAAAAAATGGCTGGCCTTCTCAAAGAAGTAAAAGGCAATTGTTTATTGTGGAATCAAGCTCTTTTAGAAATGTTTTTTGCTTTTGTCTCGCTGATTCTAGTGCCATCACTTTCCCACTATTTTGTCCACTAAACATGAATAATTGATTTTAAAAACATAGATTTCCAAAAATATATACAAGTTTCATGAGATACCTGAGTACAATCACAAGTTTCTAAATATCTTGATCATCAAACAATACCATCATCTCATCCTCAGTCTTGCAAAAAGTCACTTAAATCAAAGCAACAACTACAATACTTTTATATTAAATGTTTCTTTCATATGTGATGCTGATGCATACTAAATTTCACAAAACTGTAGAAATCATTTTTAAAGCTCTGAATCTATATAGTAAATCAAATCTTCATACTTTTAGCAATTGATGAGGCTAGATTTCGCTAGTGATTAGCTTCAAGTTTTAAATTTATAGACCTTAATCAACTAAAAATCCTCATTAAAC
>OVAN01005516.1:0-23331 GCA_900406275.1 Anastatica hierochuntica | reverse complement strand
ACCTACTAGTTAGAAACGACGGTTTTTCCGGTTTCTCAGTAAGGTCGTGTGCAGGGTCCTTGCCTTTGTGCGGTGTTAGTTTAAATCAGCTTATTCATAAGTGTTCTCTATCACCGCTTGGGAGTTTCTTCGGTTCTCAGTGAGTTCGGTTAAGTTTTCTCCCTTCTCTTTGTAGGCTTGTCGTCTTAGCTCCACTACTCCTCCAAACGATCTCGTCTCTCTCTGTTTCCGCTTTTTGCTTTTAGTTCTGAGTTTTCTTTTAATAGATTTCGTCGTATCTCTTCGTCATTCTTTGTATTTCTTTAGTTTGGCTCCAGGGGTTGTATGTTAGACCTGCTGGCTTTTGACTCCGGAAAGGATTATCCTTTGCCGGCTTTGCTTTGTATGTTTGGTTTCTGTTGTCTGCTAATGAATGTTATCTTTCAGGAGAAAAAAAAAAACTTGAAAGTAGTTTTTAATTCTAGTTGAAACGAGTCAAATCGATGAGGAAGAAGTCAAGACTGAAGAAGAATTAAAATCATCTCTCTCTCTTTGAATCTTAGATCGAGAAGCTACCTTAGCACTATTGATTTCAATTTTGGGTTTCTCTTTCTATGGCTTCTTCTTGGAGGCACGATGTTTTCCCGAGGTTCAGCGGTGGAGATGTCCACAAATCCTTGCTCCGTCTCTTGTCAAGGCACTTGATCGCAAGTTGATCAATACCTTTATAGATCATTGAATCGAGGGAAGCTGTCCAATTAGCCTGAGAGTTTATCAGTAATTAGAGAATCAAGGATCTCAATAGTCGTCTTCTCTAACAAGTATGCCTTATCCACCTGGTGCTTGAACGAACTGGTTGAGATCCACCAGTGCTTTATTGAGTTGGATCAAATGGTGATTCCGGTTCTCAAGCAAGTTGATCCTTCAAGAACACATGCGAGGGATAAATTTTTTTTTGCTAGAGAGGATTCTCGAAACTGTTACATTTTGTATTTTTCATACTATTGTTTGATTATCTCAGAATTAGAGTTTAGTTCTTCAGACTCTAATAAAATGGAATAAGGGTGGACATTTTACCTCGAACCGAATACCCGAACCGGAATGATCCGAAAAAGTAGATCCAAATCCGAACCGGAACCGAGCAAAATACCGGAATAGGTCCAAAGAGCCAAGTAGTTTGGGTATCGGATATACCCAATACCCGAACGGATACCCGAAATACCCGATACCCAAATACTCAATACACAAATATACATATAATTAAGTTAGTTATTTTAGGTTTTTTTTTACAACAAGTTATTTTAGGTTATTTAGCTATTTAAAATATTTTGGGGTATTTTGAATATTGTTTTAGTATTTTTGAAAAATTTCAAGTATTTCTATATATGTTTTTTTATATTTTGGTTATTTTTAGCATATATTTTAGTATTATTTTATTGTATTTTTTTTAAAATATGGGTATTTGAGTATATTTGGGTATCTGAAATATCCATAATATCTAAACTATTCGAACCCGAATAGAAACCGGAAAAATTTCGGGTACATCCACCAGAATCAAGAACCGATCCGAAACTGACAAAAACCGACTCGAACCCAAACCGAAAAAGGAAAATACTCGAATGGGTCTAACCCTCCGGAACCGAATACCCGATATTCAAATGGACCTGATCAGATATTCGAATGTCCACCCCTAGAAGATGCTTCAAACATAAATGAAACAATTGACAATATATTTCGAATAAGCGTATAACTCCGTCGAGCTATTTTGGTGATTTTATTTTGATTAAACTAATTTAGAGAGATTGGTAAGAGTCTCATAAGAAAACCTATTCAGTCGGCTCTCTAGCCAATTTTGATGACGACATCAAGCTGTGTTGTGAAGAACAATTTTTATCAACAAAGGAACCATCTAAGCAAAGAAGAAGAAAAATTTTGGGTAGAGATGAAAAAGAAATCGGGTCAAATCATTTATGGGTAAGTTGTTTTAGGTTGTGTTTGGTTAAAATCAGATTTTAATTGGTGTTTAACGGTTAAAATATTTTTGGTAATCAGTAAACCAATTAAAACCGAAATTTATGTGCACTTAGGTTTTTTTTGTTTGACACAAAATGACTCTTCTATTATTCAAATAACTTGAGGTGGTGCAGCAATACACACCGGAATAGACCCACAAATAAAAAAAATAGAAGAATGGAGTCTAGCTAACCTAGCTAAAATATCTCCCTTTGAATTAGACACCCGTGTGACATAAGTTAATTTGAAATTCGGAAAACCCCTTCTCGCTCTGTCAAACTCTTGAAGCTCTGTCGCAAAAGCTGGTCAGTCATCGGGCTTCGCAATCATGCAAATCACATCCATGCTATCAGTGCCAAACTCCTGTATCTCCGAATGAGCCTCCATGTTCTGCATCGTCCAAACCAAAACCTCCAATTCTGAGTGGAGAGAGGACATCCTCTGAACTTGATTGCGGGAACCCATCAGAGCGCATTCTCCATCACCCCCAAGCAGAGCCCAACCCATCCCACTATGGGCATTCGAAATCTTCCAAGATCCATCAACCAAACAAATGTTACGCAAACATAAGGTTTGCGTAATCGTGTCCTGCGTCCCCAACGAGGGCGGCGAATCACGAATCGCTTCGCACGCGCGCCATTCAGAAATAGCACGGCTAATGATATCTGAAGCCTCTCTCGTAATCCCCTGGAAAAGTCTCTCGTTTCGCGCCTTCCAGATAAACCACAGAATCCATAGATATGACGCATGGGCATCCAAAACCTGATCTTCGTTTCTCCAGAATAGATAGGCCAAATTGCTATAAACACTGGAAGCTGGAAAAACATCTGGCCGTAACAATGAAGGAACCAAAGCCCACACCTGAACCGTTGAAGGACACTCAAAAAAAGCATGGAAAATAGATTCCTCAGGAGCTCCGCATTGTGCACTTAGGTTTTTAATTATGATTTTGGTGAGATATAAAACTTTCGATCCAAGGAGATGTAGGTTTCGAACTTTTATTTCTAAGAGATTTAGAACGTAATCATAGTTTGGACCGCGTATAATGTTATACGATAGTTTTCGTCGAAAAATTGATGGATTTTCCATTAAGTTTAAATATTATTCAGACTGAATTGATCGGACCCAAGAATTGTGCCCATTTTAACATCGCTAAACCATAGTAACGGGCGATACTGGTTCGACCGAAAAATGAAAATACCGGTGTAATACATTTGTGGAAAACCAGGGATCAATAACCGGAACAAAATTGTGTAAACCCGTTGAGTATCGAAACTGACGCAAGCGTCTCTAGCGTTGACGATGACGACAAACCAAAATTGAAAAATATTTGGCATCATTTTTTTTTTGCGAGATCCAAAAGATGCTCAGAAGAAAACCCTAGATTGAATCGAGACTGTGAGATTCAAAGTTGATGAAGGTGGAAGGTATTGAGGATTTGAGATTTGAGGAGCTCGAAGATCTTAATATGGAGACGGAGAAAGGCAAGGAAAGGATGGTGAAGACGATGTCATATTCGTCTCCGTCTCCTTCTTCGGCTTCATCATCATCCGCGGCTGCGTCTTCGCTCGCTGCTAAGGCGATTCGAGCATCTTCGGCACACAGAGACTCTTCTCTTTCCTCTGCCTACTCGTCTCCTTCTTCTGCTCCCGTCCCCACTCCGCCAAAGGTTTCCTCTTTTTTTTTTTCTGGTGTTTCATGGATTGCTCGATTAGTCTGTATAAGCACTTCGAAATGATATCTGGGTGACTCTGTTTTTTTTCCCTTAATTGAAATGGGCACGCTCTTGAATTTCGTGTGCAACATGCTTTCTCCATTTGAAAATAGGAGGTGAAGCCTCATGAGTACACATCCATGAAAAGTTTAAACGAACCAAAACGAAGTTTCTGGGGAAGTCTAGCTAGTAAAGCTAAGGCTCTTTTAGATGACGATGATCCTCATCAATTACCTCAAAGTCCCACGAGGATGGAGCATAACATGCCTTCTTCCACTTCTGGAACCAAGGTTTAAGGACTATGGTTATGAAGTTTCATCTACACATTTGCATTTGGTCCTCTAATTTTATCTATTGTAGGATGCGTTCTTACCGAGTTGAAATTCGTTTCCATGTTTCAGGAAGGTGGGCAAACGGGTAGAAAAACCGAGAATCCTTCATTGCAGAGAAGCTTAGATGCCATCACCTCATCATTAAATTATATCGGTGGCACCATCGGCACTAAAGTTGAGGTTAGTTTCTTACTCTTTTTGCACTCATGATATGGCACTATTAAGAGACAACACATATATTTTGTTTTGCTTTAGATTACCGATTTCGCACACTAGTTGTTTACAAAAGAGGCAAATGCATCCTTGTGTGACCCGATGCATCTTCTGTACCACATATGAAATGAAAGCTTTTTGGGCTGAGATTATTATATTTCTGTGATTTTCTTTAGGAGGGTATCACAGCTGTGGAGAACCGTACTGCAGACATCATTCAAGAAACCCGTAAAAAGATTAAGAAAAAATCAAGTCTTTCACGTAACCAGCAGAATTCTGAGATACAAGCAGATTTGGAAATTCAACTAAAGGCATCTCGCGACGTAAGGTGGCTGCTCTGTATCATTTATTGGTTCAGCAGCAGAGAGTATATTTGCTTATTTCCGCTGCTGTTTTCCCTTCTATGAATGGTTCTTGAGTTTTAAAACTATAAAATATTGTAGAATAATAATAGTTGTTCAAATTGTACACTTCTATGTTAATATCCAGATGTAAATACTGAACCTCCTACGAATTTGTCTCAACAGGTTGCAATGGCCATGGCTGCCAAGGCAAAGCTCCTTCTTCGGGAGCTGAAGATGGTAAAATCTGATCTGGCCTTTGCAAAGCAACGATGCGCTCAGCTTGAAGAAGAAAATAAGGTTCTGAGGGAGAACAGTAAAGGCGGGAGCAGCCAAACGGATGATGATGATTTGGTACTAATTCCGTTTGCTCTTTACAATACTGTTAATGTTATCATCTTTTAAGAACATCTTTGATCTTTGGCTGTGTGATTTCTCTAATCTCTAGGTGCGACTTCAACTAGAAACATTATTGGCTGAAAAAGCTCGGTTGGCTCATGAGAATTCGATATACACACGTGAAAACCTCTATCTGAGAGGAGTAGTCGAATACCACCAGCTCACCATGCAAGATGTGGTCTACTTTGATGAGAAGACTGAAGAGGTTACTGAGGTATATCCCATTAATGTCACCTCAATGTCTTCTTCATCAGATAACTCACACACTCCTCCAAACCCGAAAGTCTTGGAGCTCAAATGAAACAATACAACTACTTTCAGGTTATCCTGTTCTTGTAGTAGATCAGACAACAAGACAAATCATTCTGTAACCGTTCTGTGTCTGTTGTTGAAAAATAAATATATATATATATGTACACTCTGTACTCTCTTTATTTGGGGTGGGTGTCCTGAGGATCAGCAGTGAATGTTATTTCATTACCCTTAATTAATTATAATAAAAAAGAATGGTCAATAGTTCCCATAATATAAAACCATAGGTAAAAAGTTAACTAGCTGTAAAAATTAGTCAATTATTATTGGAAATTTTCTGAAATTGCAGAAACAACTATATATAGAGCTACATTACAAAAGGTTCATAGGCTACACGATTTGTTGTATCTTATTGAATTATGTTTTCTTAGTTTGGAAAGTTAGAACTCCTTTTTAACATAGATTGGTCTGAAATGGCTTAACCAGCGGAACCAGGGAGCCGCTTAGGTGCAGTGACATGACTTCATTGGTGGAACCCACGAGCTTCCCATCCACAAAGATGGCTGGAACTGGCGTGGAACAACCGAGCCTCATTAAGGCTTTCTCGATCTCACGACATTCAGGGTCTTTATCGATCTCATGGATTGTTAGGTGAACTCCAAGATCCTGGAAGAGAACTTGGACTGCGTAAGACATGCAACACGAGCTCTTGCTGAACATAACCACTCCTCTCTCTGATGACATTCTCACAACTTTGTCCATGGTTTCTTGAAAGAAAGAAATCTCAATCAATGGGGGGCTTTTTTTTTCTTGAAGAAACAATATATTCGGGTTTATTTTCTAGTTGAAAGAGATATAAAAAAACTTATAAGATTAAACCCAGCTTTTGGGGGTTCCGGTTTCAAGAAATAAGTGTTTTCTAATATATACTAGAGTATTAAGCTCAGTGTTGCCTGAGACTTGAGTTTCTTGAATCATGGGTTATTTATAACAAAAAAAAAGAACAGAATGTTGAGACCGGAGAAGATCGTCCAAAAGTTTCCCCAAGTACATTAAAGTGACTTTTTATTAAGAATCAAATTAATATTTTCTTTATGTAAGGAATGACCAACAAAAGTTGCATAATCATAATTCACCTTACCCTTTTTTACTCCTAAATACCAAAATGAGCGAACATAGCCATATGTTAATTTCTTTGTTGTAGAATGCTAAAGGATATGTCACATGCTATACATATATGTTTGGAAAATTTTTTATGCTTGAGAATCCTAATTTTATACTTTTTTGTGGACCAAGCTTCCACTTTTTCTCTCTCTAAGAATATTATTTCGATCAAGAATCATGCTTAGATGAAGGTGTGAGATATCCCAATGGGGTGACGAATAATCAAAGAGATATGCTGATTCTTCTTTGTATTGACGGTATTTTTTGGAGCCACGTACGGAAAGTAATCAGGCTTGTTTTGATTGATCGGATCGAAAGTGCGTGTGTCAACAATAAAAACCCAATTCTTAAAATATGTCACCATATATTAATATATGATTGTCTTTGTGAGATTCTCTCAATCTCATTTACTAGTGATCATAAAGGAATAATTATTGCTATTGATTCTCTTGTGTGCCTCTTTCCTGTCAACCATTGCCAAGATTCTTTCTCTTTTACCAATTACCACTTGACTCATTTAATTAAGTGGATCTATGTATATTTTAGAAATCTTATATAGGAAGTTAGGTGAAATATAAAATAATATACTGTGAGAACATGTTCAGAAGACTAAAGTTCATACAACAATGAATAGTTGGGTGACACATAAATACTGGCGGAAAGGCACAATGATGACATGTCAAGTTGTGGAGAAGCATAGGAGAAAAACGGTCGCGGATTGATGTTAAGGTGATTAACTCCACGACGGTGAACTTTAGGGTTGGTGATCCACAGTTGAGAGCTCGTTTGTTTCGTCGTGAGTTATGGAATATAGCCGGGGTGCCTATGGTGTTGGCCAAGTGGAATCCCACTGAACCAGTGCAGCCGGTTCTGAAGTCTATTCCTCTTTGGGTGGATTTCAAGCATGTGTCGCAACGTTTGTATTCGGATAAGGGATTGGAATTGGTTGCGAGTTTTGTTAGTGATCCTCAAAAATTACATCCGGATACTTTAGCATGTTTAAATCTTGATGTTGCTCGGGTTTTGGTAGAGGTGGATTTGACGCAGGAGCTTCCTAAGCAGTTTAAGCTCACATCCAAGGATGGTATATTGGCTGAGATATTGGTCTCTTATCCATGGCTTCCTCTGCGATGCCATCTATGCGAGAAGTGGGGTCATAATGATGTGGCCTGTGCTAGCGCAAAGAGTGTGGATGCTACTCCCAAGCGTATTTTATAGAGAGGTGAGCCAGAGGGGTTCCATCTAAGTTCTGTTTTGGAGAAGATTAGAACATCGATTGCTGATAAGTCGCGATAGGAGAATCTGTTGCTGGCAGCACCTTCTCTTGATGATGGTCAGGTGGGGTTAGTGTTCCGCAGGCGGAGGTAGTGGAGGCTAGTGTTGCGCAGGCGGGGGCTGAGTCTATTGCTGAGCAGGCTGTAGCAGTGGAGGCTAATGCTCCGCAAGATGTAAGGTAGAAGATTTCAGCTGTTGTGGCAGTGGCTGAGCAGGCCTGGATAAATATTTCTCCGTGGAAGTCTTCGAAACTATAAAAAACTTCTATTGGTTTAGAGGACAGTTCAGCGGTATCCCCTTCACATTTCGATGTTCTGGAGGCTTAGAAGAGGGGGAGGTGGGAGATGGGGCAGAGGAGATGGTTGAGTTTGACGTGAGTGAGCCATCTTCTCCAACTCCTCAAATGAAAGATCACTCAGAGCTGGCAGTTCAGAATGTTACGGTGGGACGTGGTAGCTGTTCATATGAGTTCAGAACAGGGGTTGAGACCTATTCTTCCGCGGTCTACAAAAGGAATTAATAAGTATCTTGGCGACTTTCAAACCGCCAAATATTCTATGTCTTCACAGAAAGATAAAAAAGGCTTTCGACGTAAGAATTAAATGAAGGGGTTCTCTTGGAATATTAGAGAGTTTAATCAAACAAATAAGCATAAAGTATTGCATGATTGGGTGGTCTCTTCTTCGGCTAGCTTTGGTTGTGTATTGGAGATATGAGTTCAGGAAGTTAGAGCTCATCAGGTGCTGGACTCAGCTTTGGTGGGATGGTCACTGCTTTCTAATTATGAGTATAATCCATTGGGGAGGATATGAGTCTTATGGAATGAGGAGGTAGTGGTTACTCCTATGTTTAAATCAGCTCAGCTAATTACGTGTTCAATATTGGTCCCACTTACGAATGTGGAGTTCTTTTGCTCGTTTGTGTATGCATTCAATACTCATGAGGCACGCAGAGACCTTTGGGAGGATTTGAGGAATCATTCCTCTCCGTCAGTTTTCAAAGACAAACCATGGATTGTTTTGGGTGATTTTAATGAAACTTTGTGTATGAGTGAACACTCTGAATTGCGAGAGACCATGCTGGCAATGCGTGAGTTTCAAGCTCTGGTTTCCCACTGTTGTTTTGCAGATTTGTCGTTTATTAGTCCGTCTTTTACTTGGTGAAAACATCAAGAGGAAGCTACGATAAGTAAAAAGTTTGACAAAGTACTTGTAAGTGACTCTTGGCTCTCTTTTTTCCCCTCTTCTTATGTTCAGTTTCAGGCTGGTGGGGTTTCGGATCACGCCCGCAATTTTGGTATTCTTGGAGAATAATGTGGCAGGAACACAAAAGCCTTTTAAGTACTTTAATCTTCTTGGTTCGTTGCCGGAATTTCTTCTTGCTCTCTCTCGGGTTTGGCATGAAACAGAGGAGCTATTTATTTCTTGCACTGCGTTATACAAATTTTCTAAGAAGCTTTAGGGGTTGAAAACAGAGCTGCGAAAGTTGAACCGAGAAAAGGTTGGGCATTTACCTTCACGGGTAAGGGTTGCTTTTGATGACTTGTGTTGCAAGCAATTGGTTGCTTTGGCTTCTCCTTTTGCGGTCGATTTTGAGGAGGAACGAGAAGCTTCAGCGCGTTGGCATTTGCTGTCTCGGTTGGAGGAATCCTTTTACAAGCAGAAGTCTCGTATTCATTGGTTAAAGGAGGGAGATCTCAATACAAAATTCT
Source organism: Anastatica hierochuntica (assembly GCA_900406275.1). NCBI lineage: Eukaryota > Viridiplantae > Streptophyta > Magnoliopsida > Brassicales > Brassicaceae > Anastatica > Anastatica hierochuntica. Next base: position 13,938 of record OVAN01005516.1, on the reverse strand, counting down.
TTCATCGGGTAGCAGCCGCGAGGCGCTCAAAGAATACTATTCGGTTAATTTGCAATAAGGATGGTGACTTAGTGATGAGTACGGAGCAGATTAAAGCGGAGGCTGAGTATTGGTTTAAATCTTTTCTTCAGGAAGAGCCTTCCGATTATGTGGGTATCTCGGTGGAGGAGGCAAAGTCTTTGCTTTCTTTCCGGTGTTCGGAGAGTGATTGTAGTTTGTTTCTGGCACCGCTTACGGATCAGGAGATTCACTAGGTTCTTTTGTCTATGCCTTCGAATAAAGCACCGGGTCCTGACGGTTATACGAAGGAATTTTACAGAGATGCATGGTCAGTGATAGGAAATGATGTGCTTAAGGCGGTCCAATCATTTTTTCGGAATGGTTTTCTTCCAAAAGGAGTGAACTCTACTATATTGGCACTTATTCCCAAGCGGACAGACTCGATTGAAATGAAAGATTATCGACCAATTTCATGCTGTAATATTATGTACAAGATAATTTCAAAGATATTGGCGAATAGATTGAAAAGAGTTCTCCCAGAGTTTATTATGCCTAACTAGTCCGCGTTTGTTCCTGATCGTCTGCTTCTAGAGAATGTGCTTCTTGCCACAGAATTGGTTAAAGACTACCATGAACCGACAGTCTCTCCTCGCGGGGTTCTAAATATAGATATTGCAAAGGCTTTCGACTCTGTTCAATGGAGATTTTTGGTTTCTGTGTTGACTGCTATGGGGCTGTCGCCTATGTTTGTTAAGTGGATTCACACATGTATCCCCACTGCCTCTTTCTCGGTTCAAGTGAAAGGTGAACTAGCGGGTTTTTTTTTAGCAAGCGGGGTTTGCGGCAAGGATGTGCATTATCGCCATACCTATTTGTCATTTCCATGAATGTACTTTCGGCTATGCTGGATCGGAAGGCTATGGAGGGTTTGATGGGATACCACCCGCGATGTCGGGGAGTGGGTCTAACGCACTTGTGTTTTGCGGATGATATAATGGTTTTCACTGATGGTACTTTGTGGTCCACTCAGGAGGTTGTTGCGACATTTGATGGGTTTGCTTCTCTTTCTGACCTTCACATAAGCTTGGAGAAGTGATCTATCTTCATGGCTGGGGTCTCGGACGGGGTCAGTGAGTTATTGGTATCTCGATTCCACTTTAAGCGAGAGAGTTTTCCTGTGCGCTATTTGGGATTGCCTTTGACGACCAAGAGAATACAGGGGCAGATTATGAACCATTGTTGGAGAGGATTCGGGCAAAGTTTCAATCATGGTCCACGCGATTCTTATCATTCGTGGGTCGTCTGCAGTTGTTACTTTCGGTTATCAATAGTATTACTCAATTATGGAGTTCGGCTTTTCGGTTATCGAAGCGATGTTTGGAAGATATTGATCGTCTCTCTGCGATATTTCTTTGGTCAGGTTCAGAGTTAAATGCTAAGAAGGCTAAAGTTGCGTGGCTGGATATATGTCGGTCGAGGAATGAGGGAGGCTTGGGCTTACGACCATTGGCTGAAGTGAGTATCGTGTTTGGTCTCAAGTTGATTTGGCGGATAATATCCTCAGCCCCTTCTTTATGGGTTGATTGGGTGAAGCGATACTTACTTCGGGAGGGTTCTATTTGGAATGCTCCAGAGCATGAGGGGTCTTGGAACTAGAGAGGTTTACTAAAGCTACGTAATTTGGCATTCCCTTTCACGAAGATGGAGTTACGAGATGGGCGTAGTACTTCCTTTTGGTTTGACAATTGGCTTTCGGTTGGCCGGTCAATTGATATTGCTGGTGAAAGAGGGTCACGCGACATGGGAATTTCTCTCACTGCTCTCGTTAGTGATGCCTCATCTGCTGCTTGGAGAAATCGTACCTACCGCTTTGATTCTCTGAAACTGATTTCAGAGGCTATTCAAGGATCATCGCCACCAGATGTAGCTCAAGGCAACGATATGGTTTTATGGCGGAAGAGAGATGGGATTTTCAGGGCCTTCTTCTCAACTCGATGTACGTGGCTCCAGATTCGCAATGTCCAGCCGCGTGTTCAATGGTTTCGCGCGGTTTGGTTTAAACACGCAACTCCGAAACATGCTTTTATCACTTGGTTGGCGGTAAGGGATCAGCTCTCAACAGGAAATCGTATGGCTATGTGGGGTTCTGGTGCTTCTTTGGCTTGTGTGTTTTTCTCTCATCCGGTAGAAACCAGAGGTCATTTTTTTTTAATGTTCGTATGTTGAACAGATTTGGCGTAACCTCTCCTCTCGCCTTCTGGTGTCTCGATATTCGCCTTCTTTTGATCAAATTGTCTTGCTCCTTTCGACTAATTTTCTAGAGATGAAGGTTCGTGTTCTGCTTGGTTTTCTGTTTCAAAGTGCCCTCTATAATATTTGGTCAGAAAAGAATCGTCGCAGGCATGGTCATGTTGCTACTTCTGCTCTGGTTCTGGCTCGTATCATGGACAAATATATACGTAATAAGCTCCTCTCAATTCAGGAATACATTCATGATGGATTTTTGATTCATTGGTTGGGTACTAGACCTTAGGATTAAGCTTAGGATTTTTGTTTTTTACACATTTTTTAATTCGTTAAACACTTGTTGTACAATTTTTTTGTTGGAATAAAGTATAACATTCCAACAAAAAAATGGAAACTAGAAGATTTATGGGAATAGAGAAGGTTATGCAAAGATATAGAGAGAGATTGAGGCGGCTGGAGTATTTAAAGAAGAGGAACCTTTCGAAAAAGGTTAAGCCTTCTGAGAGAAAAGGTATCGAGCGATAAGAAAAAGAGTTTTAGGGTTTTCTGGGTGATTCAAGTAATTGTTGTTACTTGGTTAGATATGTGAGTTGATTAGATATTGGTCAGTGTTGATTGCTAAGCTATAGCAAGTCAAGTAAAACTGATTAACAAAGTTTATTATAAAGATATGTTTAAGAGATATCTAATTGAAGACATTTGAAAAACGCTTTACTTAGTTCTTACATTGCTAGTGTTCTATCGACTGGTATCAGAGTGATCAACCAAAATACATGTTGAGATATTGGGAAAGAAAGATGGACACAATGAAGGAACTCATAACTGTACAGAAACCCTTAATCTTGGATGGAAACAACTATGGTCACTGGAAGGCCAAGAGGATGCACTTGATTATATCTATAGATGAAGATGCTTAGACACTGGTTGGGTAGAACCATATGTTCTGTCTGATGATGGAAAGAAGATATCCCAACCTAAGAACAAGTGGACAAACTCAGAAAAATTGCATCAAAGTTTAATTTTAAAGCCATGACTACTATCTTTGGAGCTATGGACTTATAACAATTCAAACTGATTTAAGGAAGTAACTCCGCTAAGGAAGCATGGGACATTATAATGAATTCTTTGACAGGTGATACGAGTGTAAAGAGAACTCGTCTGGACCACCTTGCCTCTCAACTTGAGAATCTCAAGATGGGCAGCGATGAGTCGAGCAAAACCTTTAGCTCAAATCTAAGTGCAATGACACACGAAGCTTCTGTGTTTGGTAAAAAATACAAGGGAAAAAGTTGGTCAAGAGACTCTTGAGGTGTTTACCTCCTAAGTATGTTGCTCATATAGCTATTATAAAGATGACAGAAACACATATGAGTTAACATTTTAAAAACTCGTATGGATGCTTAAAGCTGAAGAGATGGATGTTGCTACAAACATCTATAACACACACAAAGGTGTGGCTTTCTCTTAAAAAGAAAATGATGAACAATCTAGAAGTTGGAAGATAATATGAATCTATTAGCCATGAATTTTGGAAAAAATGCTAAAACGTATTGAGAAAGGTACAAATAAGACTCTGAATCGTTTTGGAAAGGTTAGTGAAGAGAAGTTTGGTCGTTTTGATACATAATGGTCAGGCCCCATAAGTCTTCGTGCAGAAAGAGAGATGGGAAGAAGGAAATATGAAATTCAGTGCTTTGAGTGTGAGGAATATGGTCACATGAGGATGAAATGTCCGTTGATGAAAATCGGAAGATTAAATGCCTTTAATGTAAAGATTTTGGTCACGTCAAGTTTGAGTGTCCAAACTTGTCTAGAAGGAAAGAAAGTTCATAAAATTCCTACATATGTTTCACTGACGCTGAATACAAGGATGATGAGAGCTCTGAAATGTTAAACTTTGTAGCTTTCAGAACCAAGTCTATTGGAGCTAAGAATAATGTTGAGTTAGACTTTGAAAGTGAAACCGATCAGGAGATAGAGCAAAAGCTAGAATACATGAAGCTCTATGATAGTTGGATCAATCTTAGCAATGAGAATCATCGGTTAGTCAAAAATAAGGCCATTCTAAAAGCTCAAGTGAACATTCTGGAATCGGAGAATAACCCTTCGCAAAAGGAAGGAAAAAGATTAGAAGATACAAGTGTGTGTGTGTCTTACAAGGATGAGGCCAAAAAATGCATCCAAGAGTTGCACAAAAGGTTAGATCATAGCAAAGTATGATTGATTAGGAACGAGAGAAATCCAAGAATCTTGAATATACCCTACAAGAAAATCGGAAGAACATCTGGATGTTAAACTCTGGAACTGAAAATTCTGAACACATACTGGCCTTGGGACAACCTCCTAATGTGAATTGGGGACTTAGTTACACCAGGTACAGAGGTGAGGAAAGCTCTATAGGAGACCAGAGTCTAATCATGGAAAACTTTGTAAAAGCTAATGCTCCCAGATCCACAAAAGAGAAAGTCATAAAACATGAAGGATGCGTAGCTAAAACTGAGAAAACTCGCTAAAAACCAAATGTTAAGTAGACTAGAGGATACCTTCATTTTGAAACGAAACTGGAGTACAACAGAAGCAAAGGATATTGGTTCTGTGGAAAGAACAATCATCATGAGACGCATTGTTTTCTTCGAAAGAGAAGGATTGCACAAGCATGAAAGAAGGGCCAATGCCACATGGAGCCATCGAAAGTAGGCATCGTGTGAGTTGCTAAGTCTGTGCTGTATTATCTGACTAGCAGAAAGGGTTTGGTAAAGGAAGTCCTCGGCAAAGAAGCATGAGTTGTCGCTAAGGAAGAAGAACTGATCCTATCCTGCAATCCGATACAAATCTTTTTGGTGAAACTGTATGACTCATCAGACCCCTATGACACGTTCAAAGATCCTTTGAATGATGCGGTTAATTTTTCAAGTGATTTTGCTTATACATCCACTGATACTGATGATGTAGAAAATGGTACTTTGATAGTGGATGCTCTCGTCACATGACTGGTGATGTAAACTCCATGAAAATTCACAAGGATATGAAAGATGGGAAGCTAACTTTTGGAGATGGAGGATAAGGAAAATTTCAAGGAGTTGGGAGTTTGAAAAGACCTGACCAACGTCAACTATCAAATGTGTACTTGGTAGAAGGACTAAAAGCTAATCTTATTAGCATAAGCTAACTTTGCGATGAAGGACTTAAGGTAATCTTCACAAAACTGAATGTGAGGCTGTTGATGAGAATGGAAACATTGTGTTGTGAGGAACCCATTCTGGGAACAATTGCTACATGTGGAGGCCCTCTGAGAGATGTCTCTTAGCTACTGTCTCAAAACTAGACCTTTAGAACAAAAAATTGGGATACATGAACGTGAATGATATATGTAGTATTGTCAATGCATATGTTGTTAGAGACATACCACAACTGGAAACAAAAACGGAAGTATTTTGTGATATCTACAACAAAGGGAAACAAGTAAATGTTCATCACAATAAGGTACCTGACATCAATACCAAGAATGTTTTAGAACTTGTTCACATGGATCTTATGGATCTAGTTCAGACTGAGAGCGTTGTTGTTCAGAGATATGTGTTTGTTCTCGTGGATGATTTCTCGAGATATACTTGGGTATAGTTCCAGCGTGAGAAGAGTGAAGCTGTAGAAAGCTTTAAGATACTTTAATTACCACTTATAACAAAGAAACGAAATATCATACACATAAGTAGTGATCGTCGTGGTGAGTTTCAAAACGAACTTTTTGAAAATTTTTGTCAAAGCCAAGGCATAAGACATCAATACTCTGCTCCAAGAACTCCCTAACAAAATGGTATGGTGGAAAGGAAGAATCAGACTCTTCAAGAGATGGCTAGAGCTATGATGCAACGAAACAATGTGTCACACAGATTCTGGACAGAAGCTGTAAGCATAGCTGGTTCCATCATCAGTCAAGTCTATTTGAAACCTTGAACCAAGGTGACTCCCTAAGAAATCTAGAAGGGAAAGACTCAAAATCTGAGCTATTCCATGTTTTTGGATGTGTATGATATATCTTGAATGACAAGGATAATCATGGCAAATTTGATTCTAGAAGCGATGAAGGTATTTTTTGGGGGTATGCAACACAATATGACATTTCGAGCACATAATCAGAGGACAAAAACTGTGGTGGAGTCTGTTAACATAGTGTTTGATGACAATAATAGTCTTTAGCTTCATGAAATTCCTCGGTTAGAAAATGAGTCACACAGGGATAACTTGTTGCTACATGTTGCCGAAGAACCAAATGTTGTTAAGAGTGAATAAAAAGAAGCTCAAGACGATGTCTCACCTGCTCAAGTACATAAGAATCACTCAGGTGAGGATATCATTTGAAATCTCAATGATGGTAGAGTGACTAGGAATAAGCAAATCAAATTTAAGAAAATGGTGATGGTTGCTCAAATAGTGGAGTTTAGGTGTTTTGTCTCGCTATAGAGCCAAAGAATATTCTCGAAGATTTAAAATATGAGTTCTGGACAGGTGCTTGTTATTAAGAGTTGGAACAATTCTCTCGACTTAAAATGTGGGATTTGATTCCAAGACCAAAGGGAATTAATGTGATTGGGACTAAATGGATTTTTACGAACAAGATGGATGAACATGGGAATGTGATCAGAAACAAGGCAAGACTGGTGGCTTAGAGTTATACCCAAGTGGAAGGTGTGGATTTTGATGAAACATTTGCACCTGTTGCAAGGCTTGAATCTATCCCTCTCTTGATGGTAATTTCCTGTGACCTGAAGTTTAAGTTACATTAGATGGGCGTTAAAAGTGCCTTCGTAAATGGGTTCCTCCAAGAAGAAGTTTATGTTGCTCCGCCAAAAGGATTTGAAGATCCAAGTTTTCCTGATCATGTCTATCACTTAAAGGAGGCATTTTATGGACTCAAACAAGCACCTAAAGCTTGATATGAGAGATTGACACAATTTCTACTTAAAGCATGATTTGCAAGAGGAAGCGTTGATAAAACGATATTCATTCTATCGTCTAAAAGAGATTTTCTAGTAGTTCAGGTGTATGTTGAAGACATCATTTTTGGTGGTACATACCAATTACTTGTTGATAAGTTTTTCTCAACCATGACCAAGTTGGTGAACTGAACTATTTTCTTTGACTTCAAATCAGGCAGCTCAACGATGGTATATTTGTTTCCCGGGCTGCATATACAAGAATCCTCATCAAACGATTTGAGATGCAAAAGACAAAATAGTCTGAAACAAGAATGAGCATAACGGCGAAGTTATCTCGAGATAAGAATGGAACCAAAGAGAATGAAAAAATGTACCGAGCAATGATTGGAAGCCTCTTGTATCTCACTGCAAGTAGACATGACTTGTGTTACAATGTTGAGGTGTGTGCAAGATAACATGTAGATCCAAAAGAGTCTCACATGGCTGTCGTAAAGCATATCCTTAAGTACGTAAAAAGAACCTTGGATTTTGGTATTTATTACATAAAAGACATTACCTCTAACCTAGCTGGTTTTTGTGATGCTGATTGGACAGGTAGCTTGGATGATCGTAAAAGCACCTCCGTTGGATGCTTTTTCATGGGAAACAACTTGATTGCATGGCACAAAAAAAAGCAGAACTGTGCTACTCTGTCAATAGCTGAAGCAAAGTACATTGCAATAGGAAGTTGTTGCACACAACTCTTATGGATGAAGCAAATGCTTTGTGACTATGATTTTGATACTAATTCCTTCTTAGTTTATTGTGATAACCTGAGTGGTATCAATATTTCTAAGAATCTTGTTCAACATTCTAGAACTAAACATGTTGAAATTAGGCATAATTTTGTAAGGAAATTAGTTGAGGAGAAACTTATTATCATTGAAAATGTTACTTCTGATAGACAATTGGCTGATTTCTTCGCTAAACCATTAGATATAAATACCTTTTGTCACTTGAGAGAGGCATTTGGTATTTGTGAAATATAGATTGTTTCACTTAGAATATAGTTTTGTGTATATAAGGACCATTGATCATTGTTCTTTGTTTTTACTCCATTGTTCCCTATCACCCTATCATTAAAACTTCTGATCAACAGTCCAAGTTAGTACCAAGAGCATGACCGTGTGTATATACCTCTTGATATTTAAAAAAAAAGAAGATGAAAAGGAAAAATTTAGGGAGACTCGATAAAAAAATACAATGATAGAAAAGTAGGAAACATCGAATCTCCAGAATACGTACAAGAGAATCAATAAAAATATGATGACACACTAGAAAAGTAGGGAATATTGATTTCAAATGGAATATGAGTTAAGTGTGTCACACAAGTTTCTTGCTGTAATAGAGAAAGCTTGGTCACAAAGTGTGAAAGCTACCCACCTCAATGGGAAAGAGCTACCTTTGTGGTGTTGGTTAGTTAGAATGTTTTCTGAACATAACTTTGGCCTTTGTAGACAATAATCATGTGGTTTGTGTTACACATTATATATCAACACAATAGTTTGTTGTGATCAGTTCTTATTGTCTAAAGTTTCTTGTAGTCTTTATAACCTCTGGTCAGTATTTCATGGGTCACTCATAATTGTTAGCAAGATGCCTCAATGAGCTCTGTGTCATACATTCTCATTGGTTTTCTTAAGAGTTGTCGAAATTTGTGTGTTAACCTGTTTCATAATGGGTTAAGTTTTAAATCCATGTTACATTTGGACCAGCTGGACCAAATTAGGTACTAATGGGCCCTCGAAGCCAAGCCTCTTTGGTTTGCTTGTGTTTCAAGGTCTCGCAAGAAGAGCTATTTAAGAAATCAAGGGTTGTGTTCCACTGATGTATACATATTTTCATACATATTTTATGCATTTTAGCTTAGTTTCATCCACCTTTAGGTTGTATATATTGCATTTTAGCCTTAGAATCCATATGGATTGAGTATAGAGTCTAGTTTTAGAGTTAGTTGCATATGCATATATTTTCTTGCATTTGTAGGTTGTACTTTTGGAGTGACTTAATGGAGGCTCTAGGGATGGATTCAAGGTGGATATGGAGCTAAGAAATCATGGAAATCAAAAACTAAATTTATTTTGAATGGGTGGAGGCAATGGAGCTAACAAAGGACCAAAGAAGATCTAAAACTAAGAGCATGGAAGCTCAAAGACCAAGCCTTTGTCTTTGGATTTCCATGAAACTTAATGAGTAGATCTCTCTTGAATCTTGAGATGTTGTAGGCTGGGGTTAGATCTAGGTTGTGATGGATTATTAGGCTAGATTTTGACTTAGATTCCTTACTAGGTTTTGTCTAGTTCTTCAAAATCCATTGTTTGCTCAGGGATGACTAGAAAGTGTTCGATGAAATGCTTGAGAGAACAAAATCTATGGCTTTCACTTGGGCCCATGAGAGTGAATGTTACCTAGGTGTTTGATGGCTAGAAGGGCCTTAGGAACACTATCACTTACATGTTTAGATAGGCAACAACCGAGAGTTGTGCCTTGTATTGTGTATGGGTAAATATATCTTCGCCATGAGAGTGGGTAGATCGATTATGGGAGATCCTTGGCCTAGGAATAATTTCAATTGTCTAATAAAGCCTTAGAAAAGTCCATCAGAAGTTTAGATCAAGCCCGAACCAATTGCTACTATCGCAAGATTCGATCTTTATTGTAGTTTACTTTCAAAGCTTGTTCATTTCTTGCCTTATACTTATTGCTTGATTATTTATTGCCTTTATTTATGCTTTTCGATTATGCTTGTCTTGACCTTTGATAGCTTTAATGGAGACTAGTGACAACCCCCATCTAAATCGACCCTCCTAAACTAGGATTCCTAGTGCATTCTCCTTGCTTAGGTTCTTCTAGATAAGCCTCTAAATCGTTGGACGATAACTTAGGTACTATACTTTGACCCTGTTCTCTTGCGAGATTGTTGAGTGGGCTTAGGTTTTATAAATTTAAGCTTTCTCGTTGTGCCTCAATAGGAATCACGTCAGCCACAAACCCAAATTGTGTTGACAGATCAGTTTCTCCTTTTTCGTCTCTCTATTTACTACACCTCTTAGAGATCTGCCATGACTCTCACTTGCACTCAACGAGAAGCAGCACACTGTGCGCCTTAGCAGCCACACTGTCAAACCTTACTGCTTGACCATTGTTCTTGAAATCATCTATGTAGAAGGGTATTCTTGGGAGCCCTCTCAGCCCAAGCACATTCTGGGAAAGGCTCCTACGATCTCTTAAAATGGTGAATATGATGATGTTCCAAAGTTCGTACACACATAAGAGATCGAGGAAGAGGAATAACTGCGCGATGATCGCGAAGAGCTTAATCCAAAATCAATGGATCCTAAGTGTGAAACTCTAGTCCGTGTGGATTCGATCCCTAAGTATTACTGCGAATGCTGTACACTTGCAGCTAGGTTTTAACTTTGATAAAACTTGACCCCATATCAAATTTTTGCCGCCGTTGCCGGGGACGATTAGTCTTTGCCTTAGGATTTAGATCTAGGATTTAGTCTAGGAAATTTTTCTTTCTTTTTCTTGTTTGTAAAAATCGGTTTTTCTAGAGTTATGAATTCGATTTTTTTTTACTAACATTAGGAATTTAGATTTTTCTTTGTTGATTTATTTAGGATATTAACGCTTAGAATTAAGTTAGGAATAGTATAATTTTCGTGGCTCTTAGTGTATATCTTTTAATTTAGGATAAGATTTTCCTTTTTCATTTTTAGATTAGGATTTTCTTTTTTTCTGATACTACTAACTTTTTCTCTTTGATTTTTCAGAGAAACCAAAGAGAAAATAGGATAAACCTCAACATGACCACATTTTTGAATAGCTTGACACCTTAAACATCACCATTATTCAAATCAAAGAGGAGCCGAGCCTCATCTCAATACGGATTTGACCATTGAGAGACCCTGAAGAGCCTAAATTTCATATACATGGAACCCTTGATCCGCGGCAGATGAACCAGACTTAGATCAACCATTTGAGAATTTTTTCAAGACTCAAAAATTGCTGGAAATAATCACAAAGCCCGGCAAAGACGAGCAGTACCTCAAAGAGATTACGAAACATTCAAAAATCGAAAATTTCAGTAATTTCTATCACCTGAAGTTCAACATCAAATCACCAATCTACCTTTGGCCATCCACATCCTATCCCTTCTCATGTCCATTATCACGTTCCAATGAAGCCTTTCAAGTGCTAACTTGAAGTCTTGATGGCACAATACATCAAATATCGAAGACAAGTTGAGCAAAAGTTCAAAACGAAGCTTTACAACATGAAACTCAGACCTGTTAAGATCCTTGGAGACTCTCTAACCCGAGCATGAGAGTCTATCAAGGAAAGAGCTCCATCTCATTCCTAAGAAGATCAACAAACCTAAGAAACCGAAAAAACTTGGAATGTGGCATCAACAAGAAGAAGCACGTCAAAATCTTTCAAGGACTGATCCTTAAGATATTTTGGACCTTGATTTCAAAGTCAAAAAGATCCACAATGATCTTCTTATGAAGAACATGGAGCTACAAGGAAAAGACGGTGAATTTACCACAAATCGATGAAATCAACGCTCATATGGGAAGATTTCCAGCACTTCACAACCTGATCATGAAAGAGATAGACCATGATTATCATTATCTTCAAGCATTAAAGGCTTAGTTTTATAGTTTTGCATTTTCCTTAAATAATATGAAGACTAACGTGTAGAGAATGCCTTTTAAAACTCATACGCTTTGAAGATGTACCTAAAGCCCATCAAGGGAAGGAATATCCACGTGATTATAGGGTTGGCCAGCCATTTTTACTTCTAATATGGTGTGTTAAATTCCTTGGATGAGGATCCTAAGAATCCAAGCTACAAAATCGAGACGAAAAGCTCATTTTGCTCTTAAAGGCGGAAAAATTTTTAGAACTGAAGAAGAAGTATTAGAAGCAGTAGGAGCTGCTAAAGATTGGTCTAAATGGACTACTTAATTCATAAATATCAACAAAAAGTCATTCCAATATGAGAAGCACCTTCATACTTCTATACAAGACGATTTCAGGTTCTCATCTTTATTCCGTTCGAATGAACGGGAGAAGAAAGCTCAGTAACCCATTGAAAATCTAAGTTGATTCATTTGAAACACGAGGAAAGGAAATCACAACCCTCCTATTTGAGCATCCTCATCACATAAAAATGCCCAGGGATCAAGTTAAAGACTTTAAACAAGCGCTTTATGGGAAGCAACCCATATTCTCTCCCTTTAAATTTTTGTTTTAATTTTGGTTAATTAATTTTGGTGTCATAAGTTTTAAATAATTTTTTTTCAATATTTTTATACTTTATTTTTCGTAGGAATGAAGCAAAATGGAGAAAAATTCAATCTGAACATGTTCAGACCGTTCGGTTCGTCCCTTGGACCACATAGCTTCACAACCGGTCATGTGCATCATCATGGCTAAATCCGGTCCAAATGTGCTCGCCACCAGGTCATAGGCCAAGCTCCTCCCTGCCTCAACCTAACTCCAGCACCGGTCCATGGAGACTCCAGCACCGGCCGCCTCCTCCTTTCCCTACCCCGACCGGTGTCACGTCCCATGTGCCTCAGACGGCCGTGTCAATTAACCTCCACCACCGGCCGCGACACTCCCTGTGTCCAAAATCGGTCCAAAACCTCACACCAACCGGTCAAAACATCTCCTCTAACATTTCCATCATCCGACGATCCATTTCCCTGACCCGACCATCCATTTCTCCATCCAGACGAGCATATGGCCTAGAAAACCATTCGAACATCCTTTTTTCGCATTTTCTTGGTTGGATAAATACCAAAATAAAAATATTCAAGAACCAGCAACCAAATCACATAAAATGCATGAAATTAAGAATTTTTTCAAGGCTAGGATGTTCTGGATGCAAGCAAATACTTGGAGCCATAAGGAGTCTCAAACTGAATCAATTTTTTCAACCAAGCCAAACCATTCTCGCCAACTAAGGAATTATCCAAAAATTTTCAGTATTTTATGCAGGTTTTTAAGAAGACCTCATGCACAGAATGAACCTTAAAGACCATAAGACTCAAAGGCGAGGCTACAAAAATGAAACTGCAAGAAGTTTGACCATAAAGGAACTTTGAGAAAGAGCATTAATTTTAATCAAAATCAAGGTGTATTGTGACCAAAATAAGAAGAATTTCGAGGCTATAAAAGTTTTGATCAAGGAAGAACCTGATAGCTCAGGTTTTCACCTGAGATAACACTGCAAGCGTACAGATGTACCTTGTAGTGGTTCGGGATCAAATCCACAGAGACCAAAGAGTAGCACGAAGAATCAAAATCAAACAGCTGGCTAAGACTAAAAAGATGTCTTTAAGAGTGATGCAAATGTCAAAAATAAGAAAGCACAGAAAAGCAGCAAGAAAACAAGGTTGTAAACGATTCAAAGAAGTGTTGGTCATCGGGTATTCTCAGGGAAAAAATTCATTGTTGACTTAAACTACAGATTAGGGAAGAGGTTAAGAACCATCTTGAACTCAAATTCAAATCTAGAACTGATCTACTTTCGTAATATAAGCACCCTATGCACTAGAAACCTCGAGACTAACTTCCGTTGACCTTCAATTTCTAGTCACGCATTACTAACATGTTTGATAGGTTCACAATTCACTTAACCATCTGTGGAAACCGAAATTCTCACTGTCAATGTTATGTGGTTCACGAATTCTGTAGCCAA